>SOZL01000352.1:211058-268657 GCA_009733165.1 Naja naja | reverse complement strand
GGGGAAAGGTATGTAAGAAGCAAGCCCCACCACTCCGCTCCCCGCCCACTCCTCAGGGGAGGGCCTCCACCCGCCTATCTCCAGAGTAGGGACCTCACTTGGAATCAGGGCTTCCCAAATACAGCGACCGCCCCCCACCCCTCCCTGTGGCTCTTAACTCTCGATGCGTGCAACACCCAAAACACTGGGGGCATAACTCAACCAGAGGGACTCCCCCTCTGGGCCCACCCAGGTCTCAGTGATGAGGCCATGTCATAAATACCCTCATAAATGACCTCATTGTTTTAGACCATTCAGATAATATTCAAAAAAGATAATGGGAGTTTTAATTATTTTTTTTTTAGTTTTTGCATAAGGGAATCGATGAACATTCAAATTATCTGTAAAGGGAGGGAGGAGGAAGCTGAACAGTTAAAAATAATGAAATATAAATAAATAAAGACACTTTCAAAGGAAAGGAGAAAAAGAACTATAAGCAAACATTTTTACATGATCTGATGATCTTCCTGATTTGGATTAGTAAACTGTTAAGTTTGCATGAAGAGCTCAGGCGAAGGGCTTCAGTGAAGAGTTTATTCAGTGACTACAGCTCGAATGGACCCGAGCTGGCTGGGCTACGCTGCCTCTTATAGCCTGCAGCCGTAGTTGCCAGCCAATGGGAGTGCAGGGTTTCTTCCCGCACTATTTAAACCAATACCATTTAACATTTTACAAGAACAGTTCAAATAAGCCAATAACATTCAAACCTACATACATAACATAAACATTACCTGCCATGGTGACTGAAGGAAGCATTTCCAGCTCCTCTTATCAATTTTTCGACTGTCCTTGAGTTTGGAGTCATACAAGTCCCTCAGAGCATGTGCCACAGCATAGACTGCATTGTAGATGCTGTAACTATGTCCACCTATGGCGGTCTCAAAGACAGAATTAGGAAGAGTCTCCAGCTTCTCTTCTCCAGTGCAGATCCTTTCAGCATTCTCATCTGTAATATCACTGGAAAATGAGCATTCAAATGCATCTTTCCAGAAATCCCTTATAAATCCATCATCTTTTTCTAGGTTTGGGTTTTTCTTCTGCATAAATTGTTGAAATCCTGTTAGCTCATTTGAGTGAAGTGCAAAGGAAAGTGCACCATGGAGAAAATCAATAGGCAATGGTCTTTGCATTAGAATAGAGGTGAATTCCATTTGAGCTGTCATGACCCAAACTTTGGCTTTTCTCTCCTTTGGAATATCATCAGAATCTAAAACAGAGAGCATCATCCTCAATGTCACTATGCTTGTAATTTCAGCATTCAAGATCACTGCAATGACTGTACTCCACATGATCACTTTATATATTTTATCTGTCTTTTCCACCATTTCAGCAGCTTCACTACCATACATCATTTGGGGTAAACATTCTATAAAGTCAAAGCAGATTCCTCTCTCTAAAACATAGAAAACTCTTTTGAACAAATCTCTCCTATCTTCTTCATTCAGAGAAATCACCCCAACCCAGGTCCATCCAAAATGCAATAGCAAGTGTAGCACTCCTTTCAGTTGGTGGATCTCATCAGGGAACATCCATTTGACAAAAATTCCTGCTTGATCATTATTCATCAAAGGAGCTGATCCATATGTGATCTAATTGGGGAAATATGGGTGGAGATTGAAAGAAAGGAAACAGACTTTTAAAAATTAAAGGAAGAATGCATTTTTTACTTAATACAATACTTGGGTTTGAGTGGGATACAGAAAGAGACTTCATAAAAGATATTCTTGTCATTACATGAGAAATATTTCTTGCCTCTGTAATCTTTCTCATAGCAGTTATCATAAGGCCTCAATATCTCAAAATAATAACTAGCTCATGAACTTTCCATCTTGCTCCACATTTCTTCTCACCTGGGAAATTTGTAGTTGCACAGGCTGGTTGCCATGTTGAGACAGGTTTTAGTCTGGGGTCCTCCAATGACAGCTACTGTATTGGTCTGGTCATTACATTTGTAGTTTGGGATAAATTTATCTTTAGTAGATAAAAATTCCATTGCTAAAAGAGAAGTTGTATATTCCTCAAGATAATTGGTAGCGATCATGGAAACCAAGGCTAACATTGGACAAAATTCCAGAATGTTCATTGATCTCCTTTACAGCAAATGCCAGTGCCAAAGCATGTTGATAATTATGAGTGAGGAACCTTCAGTGAGAGTTACAAATGACATCAAATATTTCTGCTTCAGATTCAATCAGTTGATATTTTTAATGTTATAGGTGTAGTGCTTATGTATTTTGAGGTTTGAAGCCTCATCCTTAATGAACAATTGCACTAGATTGTATAAGGAATCACTGATAAGGAGGGAGATAAGCTAACATTGAACTGAGGAAGTTTTGCAGCCTGCTTCCTTCCATATTTTAGATCCTTCTTTTGGCAAACTGTCAAATGCATGGTAAAATATATCTTCCAATATTAATTTGGATGCCAAGGTGCATTTGATTTCAGTTTTATCAATATTTTGCCTGTATTTTTTTAAGAGCTGGAAGTCTGTTCCATTTTTCCACCATAGAATTGTAAAACTGGAAAAGTTTCTCAAACACATTGAAGGGCTTACTGTTTAATTATTGGTTGAGATGAAATGTTAAAGAGCTCAGGATTATACTGAGGGCATCCCCATGTTTTAAGTTTGTCAAGCTTTTTAGTGCTCTAGAAAGTTGAATTGTCTCAGTTTAATCTCCAGTGATTGGACAAGCTGTTTTTCTCCTAGTTCTGGAATTAAAAATGGCTAACCGTGGACATTGGAATTAGCATGCTGAATTAGCATAATGTTTCAACAGAAAAATGGAACATAGATAATACAGCACAGGTAGAAATAAGGAAAATAAGAGGAGGAGCTGGAGGAGCAGTAACAAGGGGATACTTACATGTACTGATCAAGTACTTCATGAGAAGGAAGGCTTTGGAAAGTGATCTCATTTGAAAGAAAGAAGACTTGATAAATAATTGCAGCAATGATTAAGTCCCCAGACTGATAATACTTGTGAGCAACTGGAAGAGGACTACTGAGCTTGCAATTGTAAATAGGAGAAATGAACATGGTAGCAAAAAGATAAAACTACGAGTCCTGAATATAACCAAATCACTGTAATATACTGTCATTACAGACATTAAAGTGCAACTTCTATGTTACCATTCAACCAAGGATGTGGCTTGGTACTCATTTACATCATCACAAGATAATACAATGAAAATTATCTGGAATTAAGACAAGGATGTATCACAGATCAAATGCAAAACCTTCTTTTTCTTCCTGTGTGTAGTTCTGTACTTCTGAGCAGATTTTAGTGCTATGCAATGTCTTAATGTAGGATCATAGCTTTGTCATTGTCCACTGAAATTCCCTTGAGAGATGGAGTGGAAGGAACACTTATACTTAATTAGTAATCAGGACTATTATTTTCCAATAGTACTGTCTTTGAAAAATATTAGGAAACATGTTTACTATATCTCAGTACTCACTGGAACATTGCTATGAACCTTTGGAACTAATGCACAAAGTAGAAAACGGTGGAGTGGGGGATTATATGCACAGAAGAAGGCAAAATACAATTAGAAAAAAGAACCATGTCTTTTTGATTATAGTATTCTCTCCTTTGCTAAATAGAGGATGTACCTTGTAAAGTGATACTATAACAATTACCTAAGCTCTAGAAGGACATCATACTGAAATTGAGATTGAGCCTGTTATTGTGGATTTATTCTCTTCCAAAGAGTAGGTAGAAAAATGATTGAGTGCTCCTTTTGATATATCTTGTTCTCTGGACACTGCAGCAACCACAGTAGAGTTCCATGTCTTAACAACAGAATTTTAACCAAATTCAAGGGATGATGATTTCTTAGTGTGCTTCATGGTTGGAGTAAAACAAGGGTTATCTCTTATTTTTCCTTCCTATCTACATACTGTTGCTTCTATAATGTATTAGAGCAAGGGTGTCAAACTTGATTTAATTGAGGACTGCATCAGGGTTATGTTTGACCTTGGGGTGGGGATGTGGCCAAAGTGGGCATGGGCAGTTCAACATCACACCTGTTGGGGACGCCTATGGTGACCCAAGCACTCTGCCAGTGAAAATGGGCTGCTGAATTCCATTTTCAGAATTTTCAGCTGCCACGGCCTCCTGCAACCCCCTGAAAGTGAAAACAGAGTAGGAGCCCATTTTCACTGGCAGACTGTGAGTCAGTCCTTTGCTTGATCCAGCCCCTGGGCTTTGAGTTTGATACCCATTTATTAGAAAGATGTCAGGCAGAAGATGTATATTAGTGATCTCATATCCCATAAGCTTGGGCTTTTTGTTAAGTGAGATCTAGCATGAAAGCACTTTCTGCCCTGGCTGTGATGACCCGGGGAGTGGCACAAAGGCAGCACAGTCAGATAATCAATAAGAGTCCCTTTATTATCTTCAACTTTGCTTCCAATGTCCAGGTTAGCTTCTGGCTGGAGAAAAACTCTCCCAGGAACAGCCTTTGACTGCAGAAAATTAAGTCCAAAACAGGGTAAACACAAACTGTAACTTAAAGTCTAAACAAGCCAAACTGAAGTAATTAGTTTGGCAGGCCAGGGAGCAAGAATTTCAGACTTGAAAGCACGGCAAAACTCACACAGTTGGGAAGATGCCAGGAACACAGATAAGCCATGACAACACAATATAAAGTCATGTTTGCTCCCAACAGTCTGCCACATGCAGCTTGCCTTTTTCATTAACTGCAGCTCCTCTGAATTCCCTCTCCCTTGTTCTACCTCTCCCTGCTCTGCCCAGCCGGACTTTGCCCTTCCCCAGTTTCCTTCACAGCCAACAGAGCCACACACCTACTTCCTGTCAGCTGTTCAGCTTCCTCCTCGGATTCAGATTTTGACAGGGGCATGACACTGGCTTTATCTTAGGAATCATTCTTGCTCTCAAGGTATAGCTGGCCCCATTGGTTTTATTTTAATATGTTTTTTTTAAATGTATCTGGGCTGTTTTATTATGTACATTGCCAAGGGTTCTATATGATGTCTTGGGTTATAACAAAATTAACAAATAAATCAACAGATGGAAGTTAAAATCAAATACAGATCTATTTTACAAGCAACCACTTTTTATTTTTTTTTTCCTTTCTTTTTTTCTTTTTTTCTTTTTTTTTCTTCTGCCATTTATAAACAACAATAAATATCAATCTAATGGAGATTTCAGTATTAAGTATTAATCTAAGAAAGAAATATTTAAACAACCCTTTGGGACATTAACTTTTCAGAAACCATTATTAATATTGAAATGAATATTTTTCCTCATCTTAAAAAGTTGATTTTCAAATCAGTATAGATTTGAATCAAAAGAAAAGATGCGGAGAATCTATATTCTGAAATCAATTTTGAAGAGATTGTCACAACTATTGTTTTCTATGTTATCTTCATGTGTAGCTTTCAATGTCTCTACCTGTATATATGATCCGATAATAAAGAAGAGTGTTTTTACCCCAACACATATGGTGCATTGAATGAGAGATTGCAGTCATATGAATTGTCTGTATGTTCACATTCCGGTACTCTCTAACTTCTTTGGTCCTCTCCCTTTCATGGGAATCTTCATGTAGAGTAAGAAATTAAAATTATTAATTTCTATTTTGTATTACTTATCTTGCAATCTCCTCAGAGAGAACCACTGAGTGGTGTACAATATAATAAATAAAGTTAACATTAAAATCAGAATAATTTAACAATAAAATTTGTCTGTCCAATCACACATAGCCAATAAATAATTCTATTCTATTCTACTCTACTCTAATCTTAAAAATCATGCTACATCATCTCTCATGTTGTCATAGACTGATTGAAACTGAAATCTCTCTCTCTCTCTCTCTCTATATATATATAGATGATGAATGTAAATAATTAGGCATCATTCAAGGGATCTGATATAAATATCAGTTTTATTTTTTATTAGTTGCTCCTTCTTATTCAAATCAGGTCTCAGAATAATGATATAGCACTTGGGAGAAAAGATGCAGCCCAGTAATCCAGCTGCTGAAGCCAAAATGGAGAAGATCTCCACAGCAACCACATATTTCCCCTTGGTGCTCAAATAGGTGGGAACAAATGACACCCACACACTGCAAAAGACCAACATGCTGAAGGTGATGAATTTGGCTTCGTTGAAACTGTCAGGTAAATTCCTAGCCAAAAAGGCCACAGTGAATGTGACAGCAGTCAAGAGCCCCATAAAGCCAAGGACAGTATAAAACATTGTGGTTGAACCTTCATTACATTCCAGGACAATTTCTTCAACCATGGAGTGCCTGTCTGAATCTGGAAATGGGGGAGACATTGCCGACCACACTACACAGATGGTGAACTGAGCCATAAAGACCAATAGGACAATAATGTTGGCCATCCTTCTCCCCACCCATTTCCTCATTTTGGAGCCTGGCTTTGTGGCCATGAAAGCAAGAACTACTATGGTTGTTTTACCCAAAATACAAGAAAGGGCTATAGAGAAAGTGATGCCAAATGTAGTTTGTCGCAAAAGACATTTCACTAGACCAGGTTGTCCAATGAAGAGCAGTGTGCAAAGGAAGGAGAGCAGGAGAGCAATGAGAAGAATGTAGGTGAGACTCTTGTTGTTGGCTTTGACAATGGGAGTATCCTGGTGTTTAATGAAGATTCCCAGTACCGCAGCTGAGACAACAGAAAAGGAGACTGCAATCATTACCAAAGAAATACCCAACGGCTCTTGGAAAGTCAAATAAGTTACAGTTTTTGGAAGACAATTATCTCGATCCTTGTTTGGATGTTGATCCTTTTGACATGGGAAACAATCATCTAAGTCTGGGGAAAGAACAAATAAAACTGATTCACAGAACCATGATAGGTTTTAAGCATGAAAAAATAATAACATCCTACGTTTTATAAGTTTCTATGAATTCATAGTATTTTTCTCAAAATAATTTAAAATGAAAGTCATTATATAATGCAGTGTTCATTTTCAATATTCTTTTAGTTATAAAGCTATCTCAAAAATTTTATATGATATTTTTCCTCTCCATGTGGAATAGGAAGGAAAAAGAATTGAAACAGCAGGAAAAAACAGCAGGAAGAGAAGAAGAATGCAAATCAGAGAAATTTATTGATCCTTATGAGAGATTATACTATTTAAATTAATTGGTTGATTGTAGCATTAAATATTTTCCAAAAGTGCTGTTTCAAAAAGCATCTAGACTTTCTTTTAGATTAAAAATATATCTCGTATACATGATGAAATAGTTTAATTGTATATAAGTAATAATTGATAAATATATAAGAATGTCTTATTGATAATATGAGAATTTTTTGATAAATTGTGAGTGATGACTATGAAAGGATAACACAAAGGATTTGTAACCAACTGACACACTGTATGTATGTATGGAAGATGATTCTTATGTTTTGTATCTCTTGTTTGTTTGTCTTAAAATAAAAACTTTTTTCAAAAAGCATCTAGATTTTCCTTGTTTTTCCTTGAAGACGTTTTGCTTTTCATCCAAGAATCTTCTTCAGTTCTGAATGAAGCCAATCAGTCAGAACTGAAGAAGCTTCTTGGATGAGAAGTAAAATGTCTTCAAGGAAAAAAGAAAGAAAGTTCAGTTGCTTTTTAAAAAAACAACCTTGGGATAAGAAGTACTTTGGATGACTGAGAATCTCAATAAACATTTTGTCCAGACCTTCTTATTGAATGGGATATATTACTTGGAACCTTGACGATTAAATATCTCTTTGAATTATAAACAAGTAGTTCACTGATCTATACAACCTGTTAGATAGCTCAAGGTTTTCAGACACCATAATACTGATTAAAAATTCAATCCCATTTATATTTAATTTAAATTGTTCACATGTTCAATATATTGCTTTGCTTACCCATTTGGTCAGCTATCTTCCCTTCTGGACACTGTCTACAGTCATAGCAGCAGGATAATTTCCCTTCTATTTTTACCTTGCTGTAGCCAAAAGGACATTTCTCATTACAGATGGAAAGAGGCAATGTCTGTTCATAAATAAAATCGGAATCCTTTTACATAAAGAACTTATGGGTTGGAAGTGTTCATTTTATCAGGTATATATACCCAAACTTTTCACATCCTCATCAAACCTAAGTGTCTCATTTCCCCATTTCCTTTGGTTTTAAATTTTAAAAAGAGCATACTAGGAATATTGCATCCAATTTTGGCTGCCACAATATAAAAAGGTGTAGAGAGTATAGAAAGAGTGAAGTGAAGAGCGACAAGGATGATTAGGGATTGGAAGCTAGTACATATGAAGAACATTTGCAGAAATAGGTTGTGTCTCATTCAATGAAAAGAAGAACTAGGGGTGAAATGCAAGCAGTCTTCCAATATCTTAGGACCTTCCACAAAGAAGAGGCGGTCAACCTATTCTCCAAGGCACCTGAAGGCAGGACAAGAAGCAATGGATGGAAACTAATTAAGGAGAGAACCAACTTAGAACTAAGGAGAAATTTCCTACAGTTTGAACACTTAATTGGGGAACGGTTTGCCTCCAGAAATTCTTGATCCTCCAGCATGGGACATTTTAAAGAAGAGATTGTACAACAATTTGTCTGAACTGGTATAGGGTTTCCCGAGTAGAGGGGTTGGACTAGAATACTTCCCAAGTTATTCTGTTATTTCCCCAACCAGCATGCTGAAGTTGGGAATTGAAATCCACACCTCATAAAATTGCTGGATTGACAAGACACTTGCTTAACTGTCCCCATTTTTCTTGTTTTCACTGAAAAGTGGCCAATTCTGAGAAACTGCCTGGAGAAGTTTTTGAAGTTTTTTTGCAAGGTTTTCCGGAAGTGATTTGTTATTTCCTCCTTTCTAGAGTGAGAGGATGACTAGCCCAAAATCATTCAGCTGACTTTGTGCTTGTGGCAGGACTAGGACCACACCTTCTCTTTAATGATTTGCATTAAAGATTTGCTGATAATTCCCTCACTATATGACTTTAAGCCACCTATATATACTTTAGTAGTTTATGTTCATATACATCAAACAAAAATGATGTTGTTAAATCCAAGTTTGATTGTGATTTAATTATTTACCTCTGTGGATCAATGAATACATGATTTCCTAAAAAGTGAAAAATAAGATGCACCTGGTTAAATATGAAGGGCCAAACAGCATTCTTGGCAGAAACAGTAAGGAGCTTTCCTGGGAGAGCCAGGGGTTGATCTTTCCAATTTGCACTTTTAGAAAGGACTTGTTTGGAAATGTGACCCAATTGAAAACATCAAATCCAGTTTCCAATTCTCCATTGGGGCCAAAAGAAACCTGTTCTCCAGCACTGTTGTTAAAAGAGACTTGATGCAAAAATGATGGAGCTAAACGAAAAATTAAACAAAGAAATATAAATATTGCTGAGCACACTGGGTTGTATCCCAAAAATTGTAAGCTGCCCTAAGTCTTCAGAGAAGGGTGGCATATAAATGTAATTAAAAAAAAATTAACTGGATTCCTTGAATCGTATGGAGAACTCTCACTTCCTTCAGTATGGTTTGTGCCCAATGGAAAGTCATTTTTCACCAATCTACACTGTTTATAACTGAAAAACAACATTTTCTCTATCACATAGATTTTCTATTCTGTTGTCTCTTTTCACCTGAAAAGATGTTATATGAAAATTCCAGCATAACATTGAAAAAGGAAGCAGAATGACATATTAATTTGCTTTGATCAACCTGGAATGTTTATGAATTTATCAACCTGGGTTTATGAATTTACTTTTCTGGCATAAGATTTAGACACTATTGAGTACTCCAATATAGAAATTTCGAGGCCAAAACAGCCTTCTGTTCCACCTCAGCAGTTATCTTTGGGGGAAATAAAATAGAATTGAAAACAAGTTAACAGGAAAACTTGAAGTTTTCTTCATTCTAATAATAGACAAAGTTTTTACATGTGAAATTGTTAAATATAGTAAATTGAAAATGATACTTTGCATAGCATTTCATACATAAAATAAAGTTCATATGTCAGTGTTTCTTTCAATCTTTTTCAAAACCTTAAGTTTTTTTTCAAATTGCATCCAATTTTGCATAAATGACCCTATTTGTTTAGACTATTCAGATAATATTAGAACAAGATAATAGGTTTTAATTTTTAGTTTGTGCATAAGGGAATGCCATTAACATTCAAAACTATCTGTAAAGGGAGGGAGGAGGGAGCTGAACAGTTAAGAATTATGAAATATAAATAAATAAAGACACTTTCAAAGGAAAGGAGAAAAAACTATAAGCCAATATAGTTGGCTTTTAATTTTTACATGATCTGATGATCTTCCTGATTCGTATTAGTAAACATTACCTGCCATGGTGACTGAAGGAAGCACTTCCAGCTCCTCTTATCAATTTTTCGACTGTCCTTGAGTTTGGAGTCATACAAGTCCCTCAGAGCATGTGCCACAGCATAGACTGCATTGTAGATGCTGTAACTATGTCCACCTATGGCGGTCTCAAAGACAGAATTAGGAAGAGTCTCCAGCTTCTCTTCTCCAGTGCAGATCCTTTCAGCATTCTCATCTGTAATATCACTGGAAAATGAGCATTCAAATGCATCTTTCCAGAAATCCCTTATAAATCCATCATCTTTTTCTAGGTTTGGGTTTTTCTTCTGCATAAATTGTTGAAATCCTGTTAGCTCATTTGAGTGAAGTGCAAAGGAAAGTGCACCATGGAGAAAATCAATAGGCAATGGTCTTTGCATTAGAATAGAGGTGAATTCCATTTGAGCTGTCATGACCCAAACTTTGGCTTTTCTCTCCTTTGGAATATCATCAGAATCTAAAACAGAGAGCATCATCCTCAATGTCACTATGCTTGTAATTTCAGCATTCAAGATCACTGCAATGACTGTACTCCACATGATCACTTTATATATTTTATCTGCCTTTTCCACCATTTCAGCAGCTTCACTACCATACATCATTTGGGGTAAACATTCTATAAAGTCAAAGCAGATTCCTCTCTCTGAAAACATAGAAAGGCTCTTTTGAACAAACCTCTCCCTATCTTCCTCAAAGAGAAAATCATCCCAACCCAGGTCCATCCAAAATGCAATAGCAAGTGTAGCACTCCTTTCAGTTGGTGGATCTCATCAGGGAACATCCATTTGACAAAAATTCCTGCTTGATCATTATTCATCAAAGGAGCTGATCCATATGTGATCTAATTGGGGAAATATGGGTGGAGATTGGAAGAAAGGAAACAGACTTTTAAAAATTAAAGGAAGAATGCATTTTTTACTTAATACAATACTTGGGTTTGAGTGGGATACAGAAAGAGACTTCATAAAAGATATTCTTGTCATTACATGAGAAATATTTCTTGCCTCTGTAATCTTTCTCATAGCAGTTATCATAAGGCCTCAATATCTCAAAATAATAACTAGCTCATGAACTTTCCATCTTGCTCCACATTTCTTCTCACCTGGGGAAATTTGTAGTTGCACAGGCTGGTTGCCATGTTGAGACAGGTTTTAGTCTGGGGTCCTCCAATGACAGCTACTGTATTGGTCTGGTCATTACATTTGTAGTTTGGGATAAATTTATCTTTAGTAGATAAAAATTCCATTGCTAAAAGAGAAGTTGTATATTCCTCAAGATAATTGGTAGCGATCGGAAACCAAGGCTAACATTGGACAAAATTCCAGAATGTTCATTGATCTCCTTTACAGCAAATGCCAGTGCCAAAGCATGTTGATAATTATGAGTGAGGAACCTTCAGTGAGAGTTACAAATGACATCAAATATTTCTGCTTCAGATTCAATCAGTTGATATTTTTAATGTTATAGGTGTAGTGCTTATGTATTTTGATGTTTGAAGCCTCATCATTAATGAACAATTGCACTAGATTGTTTAAGGAATCACTGATAAGGAGGGGAGATAAGCTAACATTGAACTGAGGAAATTTTGCAGCCTGCTTCCTTCCATATTTTAGATCCTTCTTTTGGCAAACTGTCAAATGCATGGTAAAATATATCTTCCAGTATTAATTTGGATGCCAAGGTGCATTTGATTTCAGTTTTATCAATATTTTGCCTGTATTTTTTTTAAGAGCTGGAAGTCTGTTCCATTTTTCCACCATAGAATTGTAAAAACTGGAAAAGTTTCTCAAACACATTGAAGGGCTTACTGTTTTAATTATTGGTTGAGATGAAATGTTAAAGAGCTCAGGATTATACTGAGGGCATCCCCATGTTTTAAGTTTGTCAAGCTTTTTAGTGCTCTAGAAAGTTGAATTGTCTCAGTTTAATCTCCAGTGATTGGACAAGCTGTTTTTCTCCTAGTTCTGGAATTAAAAATGGCTAACCGTGGACATTGGAATTAGCATGCTGAATTAGCATAATGTTTCAACAGAAAAATGGAACATAGATAATACAGCACAGGTAGAAATAAGGAAAATAAGAGGAGGAGCTGGAGGAGCAGTAACAAGGGGATACTTACATGTACTGATCAAGTACTTCATGAGAAGGAAGGCTTTGGAAAGTGATCTCATTTGAAAGAAAGAAGACTTGATAAATAATTGCAGCAATGATTAAGTCCCCAGACTGATAATACTTGTGAGCAACTGGAAGAGGACTACTGAGCTTGCAATTGTAAATAGGAGAAATGAACATGGTAGCAAAAAGATAAAACTACGAGTCCTGAATATAACCAAATCACTGTAATATACTGTCATTACAGACATTAAAGTGCAACTTCTATGTTACCATTCAACCAAGGATGTGGCTTGGTACTCATTTACATCATCACAAGATAATACAATGAAAATTATCTGGAATTAAGACAAGGATGTATCACAGATCAAATGCAAAACCTTCTTTTTCTTCCTGTGTGTAGTTCTGTACTTCTGAGCAGATTTTAGTGCTATGCAATGTCTTAATGTAGGATCATAGCTTTGTCATTGTCCACTGAAATTCCCTTGAGAGATGGAGTGGAAGGAACACTTATACTTAATTAGTAATCAGGACTATTATTTTTCCAATAGTACTGTCTTTGAAAAATATTAGGAAACATGTTTACTATATCTCAGTACTCACTGGAACATTGCTATGAACCTTTGGAACTAATGCACAAAGTAGAAAACGGTGGAGTGGGGATTATATGCACAGAAGAAGGCAAAATACAATTAGAAAAAAGAACCATGTCTTTTTGATTATAGTATTCTCTCCTTTGCTAAATAGAGGATGTACCTTGTAAAGTGATACTATAACAATTACCTAAGCTCTAGAAGGACATCATACTGAAATTGAGATTGAGCCTGTTATTGTGGATTTATTCTCTTCCAAAGAGTAGGTAGAAAAATGATTGAGTGCTCCTTTTGATATATCTTGTTCTCTGGACACTGCAGCAACCACAGTAGAGTTCCATGTCTTAACAACAGAATTTTAACCAAATTCAAGGGATGATGATTTCTTAGTGTGCTTCATGGTTGGAGTAAAAACAAGGGTTATCTCTTATTTTTTCCTTCCTATCTACATACTGTTGCTTCTATAATGTATTAGAGCAAGGGTGTCAAACTTGATTTAATTGAGGACTGCATCAGGGTTATGTTTGACCTTGGGGGTGGGGATGTGGCCAAAGTGGGCATGGGCAGTTCAACATCACACCTGTTGGGGACGCCTATGGTGACCCAAGCACTCTGCCAGTGAAAATGGGCTGCTGAATTCCATTTTCAGAATTTTCAGCTGCCACGGCCTCCTGCAACCCCCTGAAAGTGAAAACAGAGTAGGGAGCCCATTTTCACTGGCAGTAGCACTGTGAGTCAGTCCTTTGCTTGATCCAGCCCCTGGGCTTTGAGTTTGATACCCATTTATTAGAAAGATGTCAGGCAGAAGATGTATATTAGTGATCTCATATCCCATAAGCTTGGGCTTTTTGTTAAGTGAGATCTAGCATGAAAGCACTTTCTGCCCTGGCTGTGATGACCCGGGGAGTGGCACAAAGGCAGCACAGTCAGATAATCAATAAGAGTCCCTTTATTATCTTCAACTTTGCTTCCAATGTCCAGGTTAGCTTCTGGCTGGAGAAAAACTCTCCCAGGAACAGCCTTTGACTGCAGAAAATTAAGTCCAAAACAGGGTAAACACAAACTGTAACTTAAAGTCTAAACAAGCCAAACTGAAGTAATTAGTTTGGCAGGCCAGGGAGCAAGAATTTCAGACTTGAAAGCACGGCAAAACTCACACAGTTGGGAAGATGCCAGGAACACAGATAAGCCATGACAACACAATATAAAGTCATGTTTGCTCCCAACAGTCTGCCACATGCAGCTTGCCTTTTTCATTAACTGCAGCTCCTCTGAATTCCCTCTCCCTTGTTCTACCTCTCCCTGCTCTGCCCAGCCGGACTTTGCCCTTCCCCAGTTTCCTTCACAGCCAACAGAGCCACACACCTACTTCCTGTCAGCTGTTCAGCTTCCTCCTCGGATTCAGATTTTGACAGGGGCATGACACTGGCTTTATCTTAGGAATCATTCTTGCTCTCAAGGTATAGCTGGCCCCATTGGTTTTATTTTAATATGTTTTTTTTAAATGTATCTGGGCTGTTTTATTATGTACATTGCCAAGGGTTCTATATGATGTCTTGGGTTATAACAAAATTAACAAATAAATCAACAGATGGAAGTTAAAATCAAATACAGATCTATTTTACAAGCAACCACTTTTTATTTTTTATTTTCCTTTCTTTTTTTCTTTTTCTTTTTTTTTCTTCTGCCATTTATAAACAACAATAAATATCAATCTAATGGAGATTTCAGTATTAAGTATTAATCTAAGAAAGAAATATTTAAACAACCCTTTGGGACATTAACTTTTCAGAAACCATTATTAATATTGAAATGAATATTTTTCCTCATCTTAAAAGTTGATTTTCAAATCAGTATAGATTTGAATCAAAAGAAAAGATGCGGAGAATCTATATTCTGAAATCAATTTTGAAGAGATTGTCACAACTATTGTTTTCTATGTTATCTTCATGTGTAGCTTTCAATGTCTCTACCTGTATATATGATCCGATAATAAAGAAGAGTGTTTTTACCCCAACACATATGGTGCATTGAATGAGAGATTGCAGTCATATGAATTGTCTGTATGTTCACATTCCCGGTACTCTCTAACTTCTTTGGTCCTCTCCCTTTCATGGGAATCTTCATGTAGAGTAAGAAATTAAAATTATTAATTTCTATTTTGTATTACTTATCTTGCAATCTCCCTCAGAGAGAACCACTGAGTGGTGTACAATATAATAAATAAAGTTAACATTAAAATCAGAATAATTTAACAATAAAATTTGTCTGTCCAATCACACATAGCCAATAAATAATTCTATTCTATTCTACTCTACTCTAATCTTAAAAATCATGCTACATCATCTCTCATGTTGTCATAGACTGATTGAAACTGAAATCTCTCTCTCTCTCTCTCTCTATATATATATATAGATGATGAATGTAAATAATTAGGCATCATTCAAGGGATCTGATATAAATATCAGTTTTATTTTTTTATTAGTTGCTCCTTCTTATTCAAATCAGGTCTCAGAATAATGATATAGCACTTGGGAGAAAAGATGCAGCCCAGTAATCCAGCTGCTGAAGCCAAAATGGAGAAGATCTCCACAGCAACCACATATTTCCCCTTGGTGCTCAAATAGGTGGGAACAAATGACACCCACACACTGCAAAAGACCAACATGCTGAAGGTGATGAATTTGGCTTCGTTGAAACTGTCAGGTAAATTCCTAGCCAAAAGGCCACAGTGAATGTGACAGCAGTCAAGAGCCCCATAAAGCCAAGGACAGTATAAAACATTGTGGTTGAACCTTCATTACATTCCAGGACAATTTCTTCAACCATGGAGTGCCTGTCTGAATCTGGAAATGGGGAGACATTGCCAACCACACTACACAGATGGTGAACTGAGCCATAAAGACCAATAGGACAATAATGTTGGCCATCCTTCTCCCCACCCATTTCCTCATTTTGGAGCTGGCTTTGTGGCCATGAAAGCAAGAACTACTATGGTTGTTTTACCCAAAATACAAGAAAGGGCTATAGAGAAAGTGATGCCAAATGTAGTTTGTCAAAAGACATTTCACTAGACCAGGTTGTCCAATGAAGAGCAGTGTGCAAAGGAAGGAGAGCAGGAGAGCAATGAGAAGAATGTAGGTGAGATTCTTGTTGTTGGCTTTGACAATGGGAGTATCCTGGTGTTTAATGAAGATTCCCAGTACCGCAGCTGAGACAACAGAAAAGGAGACTGCAATCATTACCAAAGAAATACCCAACGGCTCTTGGAAAGTCAAATAAGTTACAGTTTTTGGAAGACAATTATCTCGATCCTTGTTTGGATGTTGATCCTTTTGACATGGGAAACAATCATCTAAGTCTGGGGGGAAAGAACAAATAAAACTGATTCACAGAACCATGATAGGTTTTAAGCATGAAAAAATAATAACATCCTACGTTTTATAAGTTTCTATGAATTCATAGTATTTTTCTCAAAATAATTTAAAATGAAAGTCATTATATAATGCAGTGTTCATTTTCAATATTCTTTTAGTTATAAAGCTATCTCAAAAATTTTATATGATATTTTCCCTCTCCATGTGGAATAGGAAGGAAAAAGAATTGAAACAGCAGGAAAAACAGCAGGAAGAGAAGAAGAATGCAAATCAGAGAAATTTATTGATCCTTATGAGAGATTACACTATTTAAATTAATTGGTTGATTGTAGCATTAAATATTTTCCAAAAGTGCTGTTTCAAAAAACATCTAGACTTTCTTTTAGATTAAAAATATATCTCATACATGATGAAATAGTTTAATTGTATATAAGTAATAATTGATAAATATATAAGAATGTCTTATTGATAATATGAGAATTTTTTGATAAATTGTGAGTGATGACTATGAAAGGATAACACAAAGGATTTGTAACCAACTGACACACTGTATGTATGTATGGAAGATGATTTTATGTTTTGTATCTCTTGTTTGTTTGTCTTAAAATAAAAACTTTTTTCAAAAAGCATCTAGATTTTCCTTGTTTTTCCTTGAAGACGTTTTGCTTTTCATCCAAGAATCTTCTTCAGTTCTGAATGAAGCCAATCAGTCAGAACTGAAGAAGCTTCTTGGATGAGAAGTAAAATGTCTTCAAGGAAAAAAGAAAGAAAGTTCAGTTGCTTTTTAAAAAACAACCTTGGGATAAGAAGTACTTTGGATGACTGAGAATCTCAATAAACATTTTGTCCAGACCTTCTTATTGAATGGGATATATTACTTGGAACCTTGACGCATTAAATATCTCTTTGAATTATAAACAAGTAGTTCACTGATCTATACAACCTGTTAGATAGCTCAAGGTTTTCAGACACCATAATACTGATTAAAAATTCAATCCCATTTATATTTAATTTAAATTGTTCACATGTTCAATATATTGCTTTGCTTACCCATTTGGTCAGCTATCTTCCCTTCTGGACACTGTCTACAGTCATAGCAGCAGGATAATTTCCCTTCTATTTTTACCTTGCTGTAGCCAAAAGGACATTTCTCATTACAGATGGAAAGAGGCAATGTCTGTTCATAAATAAAATCGGAATCCTTTTACATAAAGAACTTATGGGTTGGAAGTGTTCATTTTATCAGGTATATATACCCAAACTTTTCACATCCTCATCAAACCTAAGTGTCTCATTTCCCCATTTCCTTTGGTTTTAAATTTTAAAAAGAGCATACTAGGAATATTGCATCCAATTTTGGCTGCCACAATATAAAAAGGTGTAGAGAGTATAGAAAGAGTGAAGTGAAGAGCGACAAGGATGATTAGGGATTGGAAGCTAGTACATATGAAGAACATTTGCAGAAATAGGTTGTGTCTCATTCAATGAAAAGAAGAACTAGGGGTGAAATGCAAGCAGTCTTCCAATATCTTAGGACCTTCCACAAAGAAGAGGCGGTCAACCTATTCTCCAAGGCACCTGAAGGCAGGACAAGAAGCAATGGATGGAAACTAATTAAGGAGAGAACCAACTTAGAACTAAGGAGAAATTTCCTACAGTTTGAACACTTAATTGGGGAACGGTTTGCCTCCAGAAATTCTTGATCCTCCAGCATGGGACATTTTAAAGAAGAGATTGTACAACAATTTGTCTGAACTGGTATAGGGTTTCCCGAGTAGAGGGGTTGGACTAGAATACTTCCCAAGTTATTCTGTTATTTCCCCAACCAGCATGCTGAAGTTGGGAATTGAAATCCACACCTCATAAAATTGCTGGATTGACAAGACACTTGCTTAACTGTCCCCCATTTTTTCTTGTTTTCACTGAAAAGTGGCCAATTCTGAGAAACTGCCTGGAGAAGTTTTTGAAGTTTTTTTTGCAAGGTTTTCCGGAAGTGATTTGTTATTTCCTCCTTTCTAGAGTGAGAGGATGACTAGCCCAAAATCATTCAGCTGACTTTGTGCTTGTGGCAGGACTAGGACCACACCTTCTCTTTAATGATTTGCATTAAAGATTTGCTGATAATTCCCTCACTATATGACTTTAAGCCACCTATATATACTTTAGTAGTTTATGTTCATATACATCAAACAAAAAATGATGTTGTTAAATCCAAGTTTGATTGTGATTGTGATTTAATTATTTACCTCTATGGATCAATGAATACATGATTTCCTAAAAGTGAAAAATAAGATGCACCTGGTTAAATATGAAGGGCCAAACAGCATTCTTGGCAGAAACAGTAAGGAGCTTTCCTGGGAGAGCCAGGGGTTGATCTTTCCAATTTGCACTTTTAGAAAGGACTTGTTTGGAAATGTGACCCAATTGAAAATATCAAATCCAGTTTCCAATTCTCCATTGGGGCCAAAAGAAACCTGTTCTCCAGCACTGTTGTTAAAAGAGACTTGATGCAAAAAATGATGGAGCTAAACGAAAAAATTAAACAAAGAAATATAAATATTGCTGAGCACACTGGGTTGTATCCCAAAAAATTGTAAGCTGCCCTAAGTCTTCAGAGAAGGGTGGCATATAAATGTAATTAAAAAAAAAATTAACTGGATTCCTTGAATCGTATGGAGAACTCTCACTTCCTTCAGTATGGTTTGTGCCCAATGGAAAGTCATTTTTTCACCAATCTACACTGTTTATAACTGAAAAAACAACATTTTCTCTATCACATAGATTTTCTATTCTGTTGTCTCTTTTCACCTGAAAAGATGTTATATGAAAATTCCAGCATAACATTGAAAAAGGAAGCAGAATGACATATTAATTTGCTTTGATCAACCTGGAATGTTTATGAATTTATCAACCTGGGTTTATGAATTTACTTTTCTGGCATAAGATTTAGACACTATTGAGTACTCCAATATAGAAATTTCGAGGCCAAAACAGCCTTCTGTTCCACCTCAGCAGTTATCTTTGGGGAGGGGGGAAATAAAATAGAATTGAAAACAAGTTAACAGGAAAACTTGAAGTTTTCTTCATTCTAATAATAGACAAAGTTTTTACATGTGAAATTGTTAAATATAGTAAATTGAAAATGATACTTTGCATAGCATTTCATACATAAAATAAAGTTCATATGTCAGTGTTTCTTTCAATCTTTTTCAAAACCTTAAGTTTTTTTTCAAATTGCATCCAATTTTGCATAAATGACCCTATTTGTTTAGACTATTCAGATAATATTAGAACAAGATAATAGGTTTTTAATTTTTTTAGTTTGTGCATAAGGGAATGCCATTAACATTCAAAACTATCTGTAAAGGGAGGGAGGAGGGAGCTGAACAGTTAAGAATTATGAAATATAAATAAATAAAGACACTTTCAAAAGGAAAGGAGAAAAAAAACTATAAGCCAATATAGTTGGCTTTTAATTTTTTTTACATGATCTGATGATCTTCCTGATTCGTATTAGTAAACATTACCTGCCATGGTGACTGAAGGAAGCACTTCCAGCTCCTCTTATCAATTTTTCGACTGTCCTTGAGTTTGGAGTCATACAAGTCCCTCAGAGCATGTGCCACAGCATAGACTGCATTGTAGATGCTGTAACTATGTCCACCTATGGCGGTCTCAAAGACAGAATTAGGAAGAGTCTCCAGCTTCTCTTCTCCAGTGCAGATCCTTTCAGCATTCTCATCTGTAATATCACTGGAAAATGAGCATTCAAATGCATCTTTCCAGAAATCCCTTATAAATCCATCATCTTTTTCTAGGTTTGGGTTTTTCTTCTGCATAAATTGTTGAAATCCTGTTAGCTCATTTGAGTGAAGTGCAAAGGAAAGTGCACCATGGAGAAAATCAATAGGCAATGGTCTTTGCATTAGAATAGAGGTGAATTCCATTTGAGCTGTCATGACCCAAACTTTGGCTTTTCTCTCCTTTGGAATATCATCAGAATCTAAAACAGAGAGCATCATCCTCAATGTCACTATGCTTGTAATTTCAGCATTCAAGATCACTGCAATGACTGTACTCCACATGATCACTTTATATATTTTATCTGCCTTTTCCACCATTTCAGCAGCTTCACTACCATACATCATTTGGGGTAAACATTCTATAAAGTCAAAGCAGATTCCTCTCTCTGAAAACATAGAAAGGCTCTTTTGAACAAACCTCTCCCTATCTTCCTCAAAGAGAGAAATCATCCCAACCCAGGTCCATCCAAAATGCAATAGCAAGTGTAGCACTCCTTTCAGTTGGTGGATCTCATCAGGGAACATCCATTTGACAAAAATTCCTGCTTGATCATTATTCATCAAAGGAGCTGATCCATATGTGATCTAATTGGGGAAATATGGGTGGAGATTGGAAGAAAGGAAACAGACTTTTAAAAAATTAAAGGAAGAATGCATTTTTTTACTTAATACAATACTTGGGTTTGAGTGGGATACAGAAAGAGACTTCATAAAAGATATTCTTGTCATTACATGAGAAATATTTCTTGCCTCTGTAATCTTTCTCATAGCAGTTATCATAAGGCCTCAATATCTCAAAATAATAACTAGCTCATGAACTTTCCATCTTGCTCCACATTTCTTCTCACCTGGGGAAATTTGTAGTTGCACAGGCTGGTTGCCATGTTGAGACAGGTTTTAGTCTGGGGTCCTCCAATGACAGCTACTGTATTGGTCTGGTCATTACATTTGTAGTTTGGGATAAATTTATCTTTAGTAGATAAAAATTCCATTGCTAAAAGAGAAGTTGTATATTCCTCAAGATAATTGGTAGCGATGCGGAAACCAAGGCTAACATTGGACAAAATTCCAGAATGTTCATTGATCTCCTTTACAGCAAATGCCAGTGCCAAAGCATGTTGATAATTATGAGTGAGGAACCTTCAGTGAGAGTTACAAATGACATCAAATATTTCTGCTTCAGATTCAATCAGTTGATATTTTTAATGTTATAGGTGTAGTGCTTATGTATTTTGATGTTTGAAGCCTCATCATTAATGAACAATTGCACTAGATTGTTTAAGGAATCACTGATAAGGAGGGGAGATAAGCTAACATTGAACTGAGGAAATTTTGCAGCCTGCTTCCTTCCATATTTTAGATCCTTCTTTTGGCAAACTGTCAAATGCATGGTAAAATATATCTTCCAGTATTAATTTGGATGCCAAGGTGCATTTGATTTCAGTTTTATCAATATTTTACCTGTATTTTTTTTAAGAGCTGGAAGTCTGTTCCATTTTTCCACCATAGAATTGTAAAAACTGGAAAAGTTTCTCAAACACATTGAAGGGCTTACTGTTTTAATTATTGGTTGAGATGAAATGTTAAAGAGCTCAGGATTATACTGAGGGCATCTCCATGTTTTAAGTTTGTCAAGCTTTTTAGTGCTCTAAATGCTGAATTAGCATTTCAACAGAAAAATGGAACATAGATAATACAGCACAGGTAGAAATAAGGAAAATAAGAGGAGGAGCTGGAGGAGCAGTAACAAGGGGATACTTACATGTACTGATCAAGTACTTCATGAGAAGGAAGGCTTTGGAAAGTGATCTCATTTGAAAGAAAGAAGACTTGATAAATAATTGCAGCAATGATTAAGTCCCCAGACTGATAATACTTGTGAGCAACTGGAAGAGGACTACTGAGCTTGCAATTGTAAATAGGAGAAATGAACATGGTAGCAAAAAAAGATAAAACTACGAGTCCTGAATATAACCAAATCACTGTAATATACTGTCATTACAGACATTAAAGTGCAACTTCTATGTTACCATTCAACCAAGGATGTGGCTTGGTACTCATTTACATCATCACAAGATAATACAATGAAAATATCTGGAATTAAGACAAGGATGTATCACAGATCAAATGCAAAACCTTCTTTTTCTTCCTGTGTGTAGTTCTGTACTTCTGAGCAGATTTTAGTGCTATGCAATGTCTTAATGTAGGATCATAGCTTTGTCATTGTCCACTGAAATTCCCTTGAGAGATGGAGTAGAAGGAACACTTATACTTAATTAGTGATCAGGACTATTATTTTTCCAATAGTACTGTCTTTGGAAAATATTAGAAACATGTTTACTATATCTCAGTACTCACTGGAACATTGCTATGAACCTTTGGAACTAACGCACAAAGTAGAAAATGGTGGAGTGGGGGATTATATGCACAGAAGAAGGCAAAATACAATTAGAAAAAAAAGAAACATGTCTTTTTGATTATAGTATTCTCTCCTTTGCTAAATAGAGGATGTACCTTGTAAAGTGATACTATAACAATTACCTAAGCTCTAGAAGGACATCATACTGAAATTGAGATTGAGCCTGTTATTGTGGATTTATTCTCTTCCAAAGAGTAGGTAGAAAAATGATTGATTGCTCCTTTTGATATATCTTGTTCTCTGGACACTGCAGCAACCACAGTAGAGTTCCATGTCTTAACAACAGAATTTTAACCAAATTCAAGGGATGATGATTTCTTAGTGTGCTTCATGGTTGGAGTAAAAACAAGGTTATCTCTTATTTTTCCTACCTATCTACATACTGTTGCTTCTATAATGTATTAGAGCAAGGGTACCAAACTTGATTTAATTGAGGACTGCATCAGGGTTATGTTTGACCTTGGGGTGGGGATGTGCCAAAGTGGGCACGGGCAGTTCAACATCACACCTGTTGGGACGCCTATGGTGACCCAAGCACTCTGCCAGTGAAAATGGGCTGCTGAATTCCATTTTCAGAATTTTCAGCTCCACGGCCTCCTGCAACCCCCTGAAAGTGAAAACAGAGTAGGAGCCCATTTTCACTGGCAGTAGCACTGTGAGTCAGTCCTTGCTTGATCCAGCCCTGGCTTGAGTTTGATACCCATTTATTAGAAAGATGTCAGGCAGAAGATGTATATTAGTGATCTCATATCCCATAAGCTTGGGCTTTTTGTTAAGTGAGATCTAGCATGAAAGCACTTTCTGCCCTGGCTGTGATGACCCTGGAGTGGCACAAAGGCAGCACAGTCAGATAATCAATAAGAGTCCCTTTATTATCTTCAACTTTGCTTCCAATGTCCAGGTTAGCTTCTGGCTGGAGAAAACTCTCCCAGGAACAGCCTTTGACTGCAGAAAATTAAGTCCAAACAGTAAACACAAACTGTAACTTAAAGTCCAAACAAGCCAAACTGAAGTAATTAGTTTGGCAGGCCAGGGAGCAAGAATTTCAGACTTGAAAGCACGGCAAAACTCACACAGTTGGGAAGATGCCAGGAACACAGATAAGCCATGACAACACAATATAAAGTCATGTTTGCTCCCAACAGTCTGCCACATGCAGCTTGCCTTTTCATTAACTGCAGCTCCTCTGAATTCCCTCTCCCCTTGTTCTACCTCTCCCTGCTCTGCCCAGCCGGACCTTTGCCCTTCCCCAGTTTCCTTCCAGCCAACAGAGCCACACACCTACACTTTCCTGTCAGCTGTTCAGCTTCCTCCTCGATTCAGATTTTGACAGATGACACTGGCTTTTCTTTAGGATCATTCTTGCTCTCAAGGTATAGCTGGCCCCATTGGTTATTTTAATATGTTTTTTTTAAATGTATCTGGGCTGTTTATTATGTACATTGCCAAGGTTCTATATGATGTCTTGGGTTATAACAAAATTAACAAATAAATCAACAGATGGAAGTTAAAATCAAATACAGATCTATTTTACAAGCAACCACTTTTTTATTTTTTTTTATTTTCCTTTCTTTTTTTTTCTTTTTCTTTTTTTTTCTTTGCCATTTATAACAACAATAAATATCAATCTAATGGAGATTTCAGTATTAAGTATTAATCTAAAAAGAAATATTTAAACAACCCTTTGGGACATTAACTTTTCAGAAACCATTATTAATATTGAAATGAATATTTTCCTCATCTTAAAGTTGATTTTCAAATCAGTATAGATTTGAATCAAAAGAAAAGATGCGAGAATCTATATTCTGAAATCAATTTGAAGAGATTGTCACAACTATTGTTTTTCTATGTTATCTTCATGTGTAGCTTTCAATGTCTCTACCTGTATATATGATCCATAATAAAGAAGAGTGTTTTTTACCCCAACACATATGGTGCATTGAATGAGAGATTGCAGTCATATGAATTGTCTGTATGTTCACATTCCCGGTACTCTCTAACTTCTTTGGTCCTCTCCCTTTCATGGGAATCTTCATGTAGAGTAAGAAATTAAAATTATAATTTCTATTTGTATTACTTTATCTTGCAATCTCCCTCAGAGAGCCACTGAGTGGTTACAATATAATAAATAAAGTTAACATTAAAATCAGAATAATTTAACAATAAAATTTGTCTGTCCAATCACACATAGCCAATAAATAATTCATTCTATTCTACTCTACTCTAATCTTAAAAATCATGCTACATCATCTCTCATGTTGTCATAGACTGATTGAAACTGAAATCTCTCTCTCTCTCTCTATATATATATATAGATGATGAATGTAAATAATTAGGCATCATTCAAGGATCTGATATAAATATCAGTTTTATTTTTTTTTTAGTTGCTCCTTCTTATTCAAATCAGGTCTCAGAATAATGATATAGCACTTGGGAGAAAAGATGCAGCCCAGTAATCCAGCTGCTGAAGCCAAAATGGAGAAGATCTCCACAGCAACCACATATTTCCCTTGGTGCTCAAATAGGTGGCAAATCACAACTGATATAAATATCAGTTTTATTTTTTTATTAGTTGCTCCTTCTTATTCAAATCAGGTCCAGAGTAATGATATAGCAGGGAAGAGCCCCAGTAAAGCCAAGGACCAAAATGCAACTCATAGCAACCACAATTTCCAACCTGGTGTGGGGAACAAATGACACCCACACACTGCAAAAGACCAACATGCTGAAGGTGATGAATTTGGCTTCGTTGAAACTGTCAGGTAAATTCCTAGCCAAAAGGCCACAGTGAATGTGACAGCAGTCAAGAGCCCCATAAAGCCAAGGACAGTATAAAACATTGTGGTTGAACCTTCATTACATTCCAGGACAATTTCTTCAACCATGGAGTGCCTGTCTGAATCTGGAAATGGGGAGACATTGCCACCACACTACACAGATGGTGAACTGAGCCATAAAGACCAATAGGACAATAATGTTGGCCATCCTTCTCCCCACCCATTTCCTCATTTTGGAGCCTGGCTTTGTGGCCATGAAAGCAAGAACTACTATGGTTGTTTTACCCAAAATACAAGAAAGGGCTATAGAGAAAGTGATGCCAAATGTAGTTTGTCGCAAAAGACATTTCACTAGACCAGGTTGTCCAATGAAGAGCAGTGTGCAAAGGAAGGAGAGCAGGAGAGCAATGAGAAGAATGTAGGTGAGACTTCTTGTTGTTGGCTTTGACAATGGGAGTATCCTGGTGTTTAATGAAGATTCCCAGTACCGCAGCTGAGACAACAGAAAAGGAGACTGCAATCATTACCAAAGAAATACCCAACGGCTCTTGGAAAGTCAAATAAGTTACAGTTTTTGGAAGACAATTATCTCGATCCTTGTTTGGATGTTGATCCTTTTGACATGGGAAACAATCATCTAAGTCTGGGGGGAAAGAACAAATAAAACTGATTCACAGAACCATGATAGGTTTTAAGCATGAAAAAATAATAACATCCTACGTTTTATAAGTTTCTATGAATTCATAGTATTTTTCTCAAAATAATTTAAAATGAAAGTCATTATATAATGCAGTGTTCATTTTCAATATTCTTTTAGTTATAAAGCTATCTCAAAAATTTTATATGATATTTTCCTCTCCATGTGGAATAGGAAGGAAAAAGAATTGAAACAGCAGGAAAAAACAGCAGGAAGAGAAGAAGAATGCAAATCAGAGAAATTTATTGATCCTTATGAGAGATTATACTATTTAAATTAATTGGTTGATTGTAGCATTAAATATTTTCCAAAAGTGCTGTTTCAAAAAGCATCTAGACTTTCTTTTAGATTAAAAATATATCTCGTATACATGATGAAATAGTTTAATTGTATATAAGTAATAATTGATAAATATATAAGAATGTCTTATTGATAATATGAGAATTTTTTGATAAATTGTGAGTGATGACTATGAAAGGATAACACAAAGGATTTGTAACCAACTGACACACTGTATGTATGTATGGAAGATGATTCTTATGTTTTGTATCTCTTGTTTGTTTGTCTTAAAATAAAAAACTTTTTTTCAAAAAAAAGCATCTAGATTTTCCTTGTTTTTCCTTGAAGACGTTTTGCTTTTCATCCAAGAATCTTCTTCAGTTCTGAATGAAGCCAATCAGTCAGAACTGAAGAAGCTTCTTGGATGAGAAGTAAAATGTCTTCAAGGAAAAAAGAAAGAAAGTTCAGTTGCTTTTTAAAAAAACAACCTTGGGATAAGAAGTACTTTGGATGACTGAGAATCTCAATAAACATTTTGTCCAGACCTTCTTATTGAATGGGATATATTACTTGGAACCTTGACGCATTAAATATCTCTTTGAATTATAAACAAGTAGTTCACTGATCTATACAACCTGTTAGATAGCTCAAGGTTTTCAGACACCATAATACTGATTAAAAATTCAATCCCATTTATATTTAATTTAAATTGTTCACATGTTCAATATATTGCTTTGCTTACCCATTTGGTCAGCTATCTTCCCTTCTGGACACTGTCTACAGTCATAGCAGCAGGATAATTTCCCTTCTATTTTTACCTTGCTGTAGCCAAAAGGACATTTCTCATTACAGATGGAAAGAGGCAATGTCTGTTCATAAATAAAATCGAATCCTTTTACATAAAGAACTTATGGGTTGGAAGTGTTCATTTTATCAGGTATATATACCCAAACTTTTCACATCCTCATCAAACCTAAGTGTCTCATTTCCCCATTTCCTTTGGTTTTAAATTTTAAAAAGAGCATACTAGGAATATTGCATCCAATTTTGGCTGCCACAATATAAAAAGGTGTAGAGAGTATAGAAAGAGTGAAGTGAAGAGCGACAAGGATGATTAGGGATTGGAAGCTAGTACATATGAAGAACATTTGCAGAAATAGGTTGTGTCTCATTCAATGAAAAGAAGAACTAGGGGTGAAATGCAAGCAGTCTTCCAATATCTTAGGACCTTCCACAAAGAAGAGGCGGTCAACCTATTCTCCAAGGCACCTGAAGGCAGGACAAGAAGCAATGGATGGAAACTAATTAAGGAGAGAACCAACTTAGAACTAAGGAGAAATTTCCTACAGTTTGAACACTTAATTGGGGAACGGTTTGCCTCCAGAAATTCTTGATCCTCCAGCATGGGACATTTTAAAGAAGAGATTGTACAACAATTTGTCTGAACTGGTATAGGGTTTCCCGAGTAGAGGGGTTGGACTAGAATACTTCCCAAGTTATTCTGTTATTTCCCCAACCAGCATGCTGAAGTTGGGAATTGAAATCCACACCTCATAAAATTGCTGGATTGACAAGACACTTGCTTAACTGTCCCCCATTTTTTCTTGTTTTCACTGAAAAGTGGCCAATTCTGAGAAACTGCCTGGAGAAGTTTTTGAAGTTTTTTTTGCAAGGTTTTCCGGAAGTGATTTGTTATTTCCTCCTTTCTAGAGTGAGAGGATGACTAGCCCAAAATCATTCAGCTGACTTTGTGCTTGTGGCAGGACTAGGACCACACCTTCTCTTTAATGATTTGCATTAAAGATTTGCTGATAATTCCCTCACTATATGACTTTAAGCCACCTATATATACTTTAGTAGTTTATGTTCATATACATCAAACAAAAAATGATGTTGTTAAATCCAAGTTTGATTGTGATTTAATTATTTACCTCTGTGGATCAATGAATACATGATTTCCTAAAAAGTGAAAAATAAGATGCACCTGGTTAAATATGAAGGGCCAAACAGCATTCTTGGCAGAAACAGTAAGGAGCTTTCCTGGGAGAGCCAGGGGGTTGATCTTTCCAATTTGCACTTTTAGAAAGGACTTGTTTGGAAATGTGACCCAATTGAAAACATCAAATCCAGTTTCCAATTCTCCATTGTGGCCAAAAGAAACCTGTTCTCCAGCACTGTTGTTAAAAGAGACTTGATGCAAAAATGATGGAGCTAAACGAAAAATTAAACAAAGAAATATAAATATTGCTGAGCACACTGGGTTGTATCCCAAAAAATTGTAAGCTGCCCTAAGTCTTCAGAGAAGGGTGGCATATAAATGTAATTAAAAAAAAAATTAACTGGATTCCTTGAATCGTATGGAGAACTCTCACTTCCTTCAGTATGGTTTGTGCCCAATGGAAAGTCATTTTTCACCAATCTACACTGTTTATAACTGAAAAACAACATTTTCTCTATCACATAGATTTTCTATTCTGTTGTCTCTTTTCACCTGAAAAGATGTTATATGAAAATTCCAGCATAACATTGAAAAAGGAAGCAGAATGACATATTAATTTGCTTTGATCAACCTGGAATGTTTATGAATTTATCAACCTGGGTTTATGAATTTACTTTTCTGGCATAAGATTTAGACACTATTGAGTACTCCAATATAGAAATTTCGAGGCCAAAACAGCCTTCTGTTCCACCTCAGCAGTTATCTTTGGGGGGGGGGGAAATAAAATAGAATTGAAAACAAGTTAACAGGAAAACTTGAAGTTTTCTTCATTCTAATAATAGACAAAGTTTTTACATGTGAAATTGTTAAATATAGTAAATTGAAAATGATACTTTGCATAGCATTTCATACATAAAATAAAGTTCATATGTCAGTGTTTCTTTCAATCTTTTTCAAAACCTTAAGTTTTTTTTCAAATTGCATCCAATTTTGCATAAATGACCCTATTTGTTTAGACTATTCAGATAATATTAGAACAAGATAATAGGTTTTTAATTTTTTTAGTTTGTGCATAAGGGAATGCCATTAACATTCAAAACTATCTGTAAAGGGAGGGAGGAGGGAGCTGAACAGTTAAGAATTATGAAATATAAATAAATAAAGACACTTTCAAAAGGAAAGGAGAAAAAAAACTATAAGCCAATATAGTTGGCTTTTAATTTTTTTTACATGATCTGATGATCTTCCTGATTCGTATTAGTAAACATTACCTGCCATGGTGACTGAAGGAAGCACTTCCAGCTCCTCTTATCAATTTTTCGACTGTCCTTGAGTTTGGAGTCATACAAGTCCCTCAGAGCATGTGCCACAGCATAGACTGCATTGTAGATGCTGTAACTATGTCCACCTATGGCGGTCTCAAAGACAGAATTAGGAAGAGTCTCCAGCTTCTCTTCTCCAGTGCAGATCCTTTCAGCATTCTCATCTGTAATATCACTGGAAAATGAGCATTCAAATGCATCTTTCCAGAAATCCCTTATAAATCCATCATCTTTTTCTAGGTTTGGGTTTTTCTTCTGCATAAATTGTTGAAATCCTGTTAGCTCATTTGAGTGAAGTGCAAAGGAAAGTGCACCATGGAGAAAATCAATAGGCAATGGTCTTTGCATTAGAATAGAGGTGAATTCCATTTGAGCTGTCATGACCCAAACTTTGGCTTTTCTCTCCTTTGGAATATCATCAGAATCTAAAACAGAGAGCATCATCCTCAATGTCACTATGCTTGTAATTTCAGCATTCAAGATCACTGCAATGACTGTACTCCACATGATCACTTTATATATTTTATCTGCCTTTTCCACCATTTCAGCAGCTTCACTACCATACATCATTTGGGGTAAACATTCTATAAAGTCAAAGCAGATTCCTCTCTCTGAAAACATAGAAAGGCTCTTTTGAACAAACCTCTCCCTATCTTCCTCAAAGAGAGAAATCATCCCAACCCAGGTCCATCCAAAATGCAATAGCAAGTGTAGCACTCCTTTCAGTTGGTGGATCTCATCAGGGAACATCCATTTGACAAAAATTCCTGCTTGATCATTATTCATCAAAGGAGCTGATCCATATGTGATCTAATTGGGGAAATATGGGTGGAGATTGGAAGAAAGGAAACAGACTTTTAAAAAATTAAAGGAAGAATGCATTTTTTTTACTTAATACAATACTTGGGTTTGAGTGGGATACAGAAAGAGACTTCATAAAAGATATTCTTGTCATTACATGAGAAATATTTCTTGCCTCTGTAATCTTTCTCATAGCAGTTATCATAAGGCCTCAATATCTCAAAATAATAACTAGCTCATGAACTTTCCATCTTGCTCCACATTTCTTCTCACCTGGGGAAATTTGTAGTTGCACAGGCTGGTTGCCATGTTGAGACAGGTTTTAGTCTGGGGTCCTCCAATGACAGCTACTGTATTGGTCTGGTCATTACATTTGTAGTTTGGGATAAATTTATCTTTAGTAGATAAAAATTCCATTGCTAAAAGAGAAGTTGTATATTCCTCAAGATAATTGGTAGCGATGGGAAACCAAGGCTAACATTGGACAAAATTCCAGAATGTTCATTGATCTCCTTTACAGCAAATGCCAGTGCCAAAGCATGTTGATAATTATGAGTGAGGAACCTTCAGTGAGAGTTACAAATGACATCAAATATTTCTGCTTCAGATTCAATCAGTTGATATTTTTAATGTTATAGGTGTAGTGCTTATGTATTTTGAGGTTTGAAGCCTCATCCTTAATGAACAATTGCACTAGATTGTATAAGGAATCACTGATAAGGAGGGGAGATAAGCTAACATTGAACTGAGGAAGTTTTGCAGCCTGCTTCCTTCCATATTTTAGATCCTTCTTTTGGCAAACTGTCAAATGCATGGTAAAATATATCTTCCAGTATTAATTTGGATGCCAAGGTGCATTTGATTTCAGTTTTATCAATATTTTGCCTGTATTTTTTTAAGAGCTGGAAGTCTGTTCCATTTTTCCACCATAGAATTGTAAAACTGGAAAAGTTTCTCAAACACATTGAAGGGCTTACTGTTTTAATTATTGGTTGAGATGAAATGTTAAAGAGCTCAGGATTATACTGAGGGCATCCCCATGTTTTAAGTTTGTCAAGCTTTTTAGTGCTCTAGAATTGCTGTTTAATTAGCATGTTTTTCAACAGAAAATGGAACATAGATAATACAGCACAGGTAGAAATAAGGAAAATAAGAGGAGGAGCTGGAGGAGCAGTAACAAGGGGATACTTACATGTACTGATCAAGTACTTCATGAGAAGGAAGGCTTTGGAAAGTGATCTCATTTGAAAGAAAGAAGACTTGATAAATAATTGCAGCAATGATTAAGTCCCCAGACTGATAATACTTGTGAGCAACTGGAAGAGGACTACTGAGCTTGCAATTGTAAATAGGAGAAATGAACATGGTAGCAAAAAAAGATAAAACTACGAGTCCTGAATATAACCAAATCACTGTAATATACTGTCATTACAGACATTAAAGTGCAACTTCTATGTTACCATTCAACCAAGGATGTGGCTTGGTACTCATTTACATCATCACAAGATAATACAATGAAAATTATCTGGAATTAAGACAAGGATGTATCACAGATCAAATGCAAAACCTTCTTTTCTTCCTGTGTGTAGTTCTGTACTTCTGAGCAGATTTTAGTGCTATGCAATGTCTTAATGTAGGATCATAGCTTTGTCATTGTCCACTGAAATTCCCTTGAGAGATGGAGTGGAAGGAACACTTATACTTAATTAGTAATCAGGACTATTATTTTTCCAATAGTACTGTCTTTGAAAAATATTAGGAAACATGTTTACTATATCTCAGTACTCACTGGAACATTGCTATGAACCTTTGGAACTAATGCACAAAGTAGAAAACGGTGGAGTGGGGGATTATATGCACAGAAGAAGGCAAAATACAATTAGAAAAAAAAGAACCATGTCTTTTTTGATTATAGTATTCTCTCCTTTGCTAAATAGAGGATGTACCTTGTAAAGTGATACTATAACAATTACCTAAGCTCTAGAAGGACATCATACTGAAATTGAGATTGAGCCTGTTATTGTGGATTTATTCTCTTCCAAAGAGTAGGTAGAAAAATGATTGAGTGCTCCTTTTGATATATCTTGTTCTCTGGACACTGCAGCAACCACAGTAGAGTTCCATGTCTTAACAACAGAATTTTAACCAAATTCAAGGGATGATGATTTCTTAGTGTGCTTCATGGTTGGAGTAAAAACAAGGGTTATCTCTTATTTTTTTCCTTCCTATCTACATACTGTTGCTTCTATAATGTATTAGAGCAAGGGTGTCAAACTTGATTTAATTGAGGACTGCATCAGGGTTATGTTTGACCTTGGGGGTGGGGATGTGGCCAAAGTGGGCATGGGCAGTTCAACATCACACCTGTTGGGGACGCCTATGGTGACCCAAGCACTCTGCCAGTGAAAATGGGCTGCTGAATTCCATTTTCAGAATTTTCAGCTGCCACGGCCTCCTGCAACCCCCTGAAAGTGAAAACAGAGTAGGGAGCCCATTTTCACTGGCAGACTGTGAGTCAGTCCTTTGCTTGATCCAGCCCCTGGGCTTTGAGTTTGATACCCATTTATTAGAAAGATGTCAGGCAGAAGATGTATATTAGTGATCTCATATCCCATAAGCTTGGGCTTTTTGTTAAGTGAGATCTAGCATGAAAGCACTTTCTGCCCTGGCTGTGATGACCCGGGGAGTGGCACAAAGGCAGCACAGTCAGATAATCAATAAGAGTCCCTTTATTATCTCCAACTTTGCTTCCAATGTCCAGGTTAGCTTCTGGCTGGAGAAAAACTCTCCCAGGAACAGCCTTTGACTGCAGAAAATTAAGTCCAAAACAGGGTAAACACAAACTGTAACTTAAAGTCTAAACAAGCCAAACTGAAGTAATTAGTTTGGCAGGCCAGGGAGCAAGAATTTCAGACTTGAAAGCACGGCAAAACTCACACAGATCTGCTCCAGATTCAAACAGTTGATATTTTTAATGTAATGGATCTAACGCTTATGTATTTTGATGTTTGGAGCCTTGTCCTTACTGAACAATTGCATTATATTGTATGAGGATTGTATAAGGGGAGATAAGCTAAAAATCAACTGAGAAAGCATTTGTAGCTTGGTTTCTTCTGTATTTTAGATTCTTCTTTTGGCAAACTGTCAAATTCATGGTAAAATACCGCTTCCGGGATCAACTTAGATGTCAAAGTAACACTGAATTTCAGTTCTATCTATATTTTGTCTGTGATTTTTAACAGTGGGAAGTCAGTTCAATTTTTCAACATTGGACTTTAAAAAAAAAAAAAATCTCAAATGCACTTGGGAATTTCCTGCTTTATTTCTGGATGAGATGAAGCAGGAGGGGCAGAAATCAGCATTAGCCTGAGGGCATCCAAAACCTCTAGATTTTTGTTTTCAACAAAGGACTTCGTTGAAGGAAGTTTTCTGAAGAAAGATTTATATAATTTGTGAGTCAAATCTGTTAGATTTGCATGAAGAGTCAGATGCGGAGTGCTTCAGTGAAGAGTTTATTAGTGACTACAGCTAATAACAAACCCAATTTGGCTGGGCTGCGGCTGCTACTTATAGCCAGCAGCCGCAGTTGCCAGCCAATCAGAGTGCAGGGTTTTCCTGCACTTTTTAAACCAATCATTTCTGACATTTTACAAGAACAGTTCAAACTTAACCAATGACATTCAAACCTGCATACATAACATCCCTCCCCACTAGGTTCAGTCCATACTCAAACCCCAACCTATCTAATGTATTCTTTTAAATAGGTGGGGCTCTTACATGTACATTGAGACCTTTGTGGTTCAGAAGTTTTAACGTTCTCACCCAGTGAGAGAGGAAATGTGTCTGTTGACATTTCCCTAGTTGGACTTCCTGTGAAAGAACACCCTATTTGATTGTTAGAATCTGGTCTCTCCTCCCAACCCCTCTCCAGCCCAATGTCAGCACCCAAATCAGGTAGTGATGTGCAATCTTCCACGTGTAAGGATGGATTTTGGCATTGTGACAGGTTTTGGGATGGTTCCTGTCATAATGGCTCGTTACACATGGGGTTGATTCTTGCTTGCTGATTATCCTCATGCTCCTCCCCTTCCCCCCTAGAAAAGGCATTAGGTATGGGAACTAGAGAGGAACAATTGCGATGTTCCCGAGGTAATCTGGATCTTAACTGATCAATGTGCCTGCTCCAGAGGACACCATCCTCTGTTTGTACCCTGTAAGAACGAGGGCCAGTTATTTTAGTTATTTCAGCAGGAATCCATGAAGGTTCACCCATAAGGTTCTTAGCATAAACAGAATCACCCACACTGAACGTGCGAACTTTGCTAGTGGAATCTAGTGGTGCGTTGGGTGCGTAAGAGGGATGAAGGCGGTCAAGGGAGACCTAAGTTTCCTACCCATCAACAACTCTGCTGGGGATAAGTTAGTTGATGGGTTAGGAGTGATGTGCTGAACACTAAGAAGTTTTCAACTTTCTCAGTGATGTCCCCAGGACCCAATTGCTGAAACTTTTCCTTGGTAAAATGTACCATGCGTTCAGCCCAGCCGTTAGCAAGGGTGCCCAGGGGCAGTCAGGGCAATGTCTGATACCCTGTTGTGCTAAATAGGATTCAAAAGATTGGATGTAAATTGAGGGCCATTGTCAGAGACAAGAACATCAGGTAACCCGTGGGTTACAAAAGCTTTAAGCTGTTTGATGACAGCATCAGTTGTGGTGGATGCCATAGGGATGACCTCTAGCCATTTGGAATATGCATCTACTATAATAAGGAAGGTGTGCCCTCTGGTAGGGCCAGCAAAATCAATGTGAATCCTGGACCATGGGCCCCTAGGACATTCCCATTCCTGTTTGGGGGCGAGAGGTGGGGCAGGCCTGACTACCTGACAGTTGGGACAAGATGCAACCCAGTTTTCAACCATTTTGTCAATACCTGGCCACCATACATAACTCCTGGCCAATCCCTTCATCCTTACAATACCAGGATGACCCTCATGTAACATTTCCAAAACCTCTCTTTGCAGTTTTGCAGGAATAACCACCCTGTTACCCCACAAAATACATCCTCTTAATACAGATAATTCAGTTTGCCTGGACTTAAAAGGTTGAGCAAGGTGAGGTAGATCTTGAAGAGGCCAACCTTTCTTAATCCAGCCTATAATAGGAGCCAATAAAGTGTCTTTGGCAGTCTCTCTGGCAATTTCAGCAGCGTGTACTGGAAGCTTGGCAACAGTTTCTAGGAAAAAGGTGTGTGCCTCAGGTTCAAAGTCCTGGCTGTGACAAGGAAGTGGGCAACGACTCAAGGCATCAGCATGTCCAATGTCCTTGCCAGGCTTGTGGATAAGTTTGTATGAATAAGCAGCAAGAAATTCAGTCCACCTCAGCATTCTTGGTGACAGGATAGTGGGTGTACATTTGTCTCCTGCCACAATGCCTAACAAAGGTTTGTGATCTGTGGCAATGGTAAATGTTCTCCCATATAAATACTCATGAAATTTCTTGATAGCTGCAACAATTGCCAATGCTTCCTTGTCCAATTGGCTGTAATTCCTCTCTGCTTTGGTCAAGGTGTGAGAGTAAAATGCAATAGGGGCTTCCCTCCCGCTGGGAAGCCTGTGGCTCAACCCCCCCCCCCATTCCAAAGGGGGATGCATCACAAGTCAGTACAACAGGAAAATTCTCAGAGAACTGTATCAGTACAGCATAAGATGTGATCAGTCTTTTAATACTGTTAAATGCTGATTGTTCCTTCCTGCCCCAGACCCAAGCAGATTTTTTGTGCAATAATCTGTGTAATGGTTCTGCAATGGTTGCCTTCTGAGGTAGGAACATGTGATAAAAGTTAATAAGTCGAAAGAAGGCTTGCAAATCTGTTTTGCATTTTGGTCTAGGGGCTTCTTAGATTGCTTGAACCTTGGCATCTGTAGGGTGGATGCCATGCTTGTCAATCATATAGGCCAAGAACTCAACCTTGTCAGTTCTAAAAGTGCATTTTTCTTCCTTGACTTTTAACCCTGCTTTCTTGAATCTGGTAAGGACTTCTCTGAGTCTCTCTTGTAATTGAGTGTCATTTTCAGCAGAGATTAACACATCATCAAAGTAAGGCACTACCCCTGGCAGTCCTTGGAGCATCCTTTCCATAAGGCTTTGGAAAATGCCTGGTGCCACGCTTACTCCAAACTGTAACCTTTTACATTTGAAGGCACCTCTATGAGTCACAATGGTTTGGGCCTCTGCAGTGGCATCATCAACTGTTAGTTGTTGATATGCCTGGGCCAGATCCAATTTGGCAAAGACTGTGCCCCTGCCAAGTGAATGTAATTGATGCACCACTGGAACTGGATATGCGCTCTGCTGAAGCACATGGTTCAATGTCCCCTTATAGTCTCCACAGATTCTTACTGACCCATCAGTCTTGACTGGTGTGACTATGGGTGTCTCCCATCTGGAGTGGTCAGTGGGCTCTAAAACTCCTTGAGCTATTAGTTTATCTAATTGTGCATCAATTTTTTTCCTTTAAGGCAAATGGGACCCTTCTGGGCTTTAAACGAATTGGGGGCACCTTGGGATCTAGGTTGAAAGTGATAGGGGTCCCCATATACTTGCCCAATCCGTCGCTGAAGGCCTCTGGAAACAGACTTCAAGGCCTCCTCCCATTCAGTGTTGCTCACTTGATTGATGCCAGTCACCTCGATGCCTAGTGGATTGAACCACTCAAGTCCCAGCAAGCTTGGGCGGTCCTTGTCCACGATGGTCAGGGGCAAACTTTTGGTGTGGCCTTTGAACTTCATGTTGAATTCTCTTGTTCCAACTACTGGAATCTTGTTCCCTTGGTAGTCTTTAAGAGTCAGTGCTTGCTTCTGGAAATGCTTCTTCTGAATGTTGGGAAGTAGCCTGTGAATAGTGTCCCATGACACCATAGATAAATAGGAGCCTGAGTCCACTTCCATTTGGCAAGGCCTTCCTTCAATTAGTATCTTCACATGTACTTTTCTGCTTCTTAAGGGTGAAGAATGACCAATAGTGACTGTTTGATGAGTTTCATTCTTCCCATTTGCTTCTGTGTTGTGCCCCATTTTCTCACTGAAGTTGTTATGCTTGAATTCTTTGTCAGGAAACTTCTTCCTGCTTGGTGGAGTTCTGGATGATTTGCAGACTCTTGCTAGGTGACCTCTTTTTTCACAACGGAGGCAGATGGTATCAAAAACTTGCATTCAGTGCGGGGTGGCCCCCACAACCTCTGCAATAAAAGTCTTGCCTCTTTCTTCCAAGGTCTTTCCTTTTCCTCTCCATTCTGAGTCTATAAATTCCTTCCTCCACCTCACTACAGTCTGAATCAGAATCTATTTGCTCGCAATGGGTTGTTGTGGATTTTTCCACATCAGGATGGCTTGCGGCCTTGTTAATTTTCTTCATGGCTGCTGCTGAGGACTTGGTAGCTTCCGCTGAAGAAGCTTCTTCTATGGCCTCCTTAAGCGTGATCTTAGGTTTCATTAATAATTTGCTGTGCAAAACCTTGTCTTTTAGGCCTAGAACAAATCGATCACACATGGAGTTGATAATCTCACATGCACCCCCAATGTCCCTTAAACTTGCCATGAAGTCATTAACGTTTTCGCTTTCCCCTTGATCCCGATGGTAGAATTCGTGTCTCTTAATGAGGCATGATACTTGTGGCGCATAATGGGCTCTTAATAACTTTTCTAAGTCAGGCCAGTCCACTACCTTCATGTCTGCAGCTCCCGCCAATGCCTTCTCCATCTTGAAAACGGCCGGACCGCAGTGGGTGAGAAAGACCACCCTCTTCCGCTTGTCGGAAATGTCAGCGAGATCATTTCCCTCCAAATACATTTGGAAACAATCTGCATACGAGTCCCAGTCTTCTGCTGTCGGATCGAATGGGCTGGGTGGGGTGTTCAGCACAGCCATCTCTCTCAGCTTGTTCTCCGCATTGTCTTCTCTTCGGGAAGGATCCCACCTTCGTCGCCAGTGTTAGATTTGCTTGATGAGTCAGACGCGGAGTGCTTCAGTGAAGAGTTTATTAGTGACTACAGCTCATAACAAACCCGATTTGGCTGGGCTGCGGCTGCTACTTATAGCCAGCAGCCGCAGTTGCCAGCCAATCAGAGTGCAGGGTTTTCCCGCACTTTTAAAACCAATCATTTCTGACATTTTACAAGAACAGTTCAAACTTAACCAATGACATTCAAACCTGCATACATAACAAAATCAATTTGTCTCAATTTGAACTTCTGTATTAAAACCGGAGATATTTCTGTGAGTTCTGTAATTAAAAATGTCTATATATGGACATTGGAAGTTGATTATTGACTAACTAGCAAATGATATGGTTCAGCAGAAAAATACTACAGGAAAGAAAATTAGGAGGAGAAGCAGCAGTAAGAGGATACTTACAAATACTGATCAAGCACTTCATGAGAGGGGAAGCTTTCAAAAGTGATCTCATTTGAAAGAAAGAAGACCTGATAAATAATTGCAGCAATGATCAAGTCTCCAGGCTGATAATACTTGTGAACAATTGGAAGAGGACTACTGAGTTTGCAGCTGCAAGCAGGAGAAATTAATATTATGTTAAGAAAAAAGAATAAAATCAATGTTCTGGATATAACCAACTCACTATAATATATTGCCATAGTAGATATTAAACAGTAGCTCCTATTTTATTATTCAGAGGAGGAGTTAGGTTGGCCACCTATTAATGTTACCTACAGTTAAGACAATGAACCTTATCTGGAATTAAGACAAGGAAGTATCAGTTCAAACACAAATCCTTTTCTCTCTCTCCCTACATCTGAGCAGAGATTAATGCAATGTAATGTTTTAATCTAGGGTCACAGTTTTGTCAGTGTCTGCCGGAATGCCCTTGTGACATGGAAAAGACGGGACAATGACTATACTTAATGAGTAATCAATAATATTACTTGCAACTTTGTTTGAAAAATATCAGAGAAAAACATGTTTTTTTTTTCTCAGTAGACACTACTGCATTGTTATGAATTTTTGGAACTAAGATATTAAATAGAAAATGGGAGAGTGAGTGGTTATATGTACAGAAGAAAAAATAGAGAAAACAATAGTGGAAATACATTTATTGAGTTCATTTTTTTTACTCTTTGCTTAATGTAACATCTATCATGATACTATTACTAATATATCACGATACTACTACTATTATCCATTACTTGCCCCATCTCCTGCCCACTTAGCATGTTCCAAAACATGCAAATATGAGCATATTTAATTTATAAATAGGAGCCTTGGTGGCACAGTGGTTAGAGTACGGCAAGCTACACCCACTGCAATTTGGCAGATCGAATCCCACCCGGCTCAAGGTTGACTCAGCCTTCTATCATTCGAGGAGGACCCAAATTGTTGGGGGCAATATGCTGACTCTGTAAACCACTTTGGGAGGGCTGTAAAGCACTATAAAGTGGTATATAAGTCTAAGTGCTATTGCTATATTAATAGGTACCATTTCAGTGGGAATGTAACAGCATTCTGTCTGCCTTTGGGGTATAGCCATGCTGGCCACGTGCCCATGAAAATATCATTGGACAATGCTGGCTCCCTCAGCCAAGAAAAGGAAATGAGCACCATGCTCTAGAATTGGACATGACTGATATGGAAACCTTTACCATTGCCTTACATGATAAATAGTGATATAAAAATAACTTTTTAACAATTTTTTAAATTATTTTTGAACAAACATACAGGCAAAATATATAGTGTGTCAGTAGGTTATAGCTCATCTCCTCCATCCTCATTAAGTACAATTATTTTTATATTCCCTCATATGCAACATATTCCATATTTTTAAATTAGTTTATCTTACAACAGTTCATATTATCATTCCACAACCATTCCCAGCAAACAAATGCACAATACACACAAACCTATACAATACAAAGACAAAAAACGAAAACATAAGAATTCTTCTTTTGAGAACAGTGTGCTTCTAGACCCTCACTTCTCCATACAGATGTGATTTCAATTATTCACTCATTTTATGTACTCTATTCCATTTATCATAACAATTTTCACCATTTTCCCTTATTTTCCCCCCTTTCTCTAGCTTCTATAATCTTATTTCAATTATTTCATCCCCTAAATTTAATTACATCTCTTTTTCCAACTTTCGATATCTTTCCAATCAATTAATACACTTTTATCTGTCTTGTTTACAATCTTGTACTATCTTATAAAACATATTTTACTCTGTAATTATTACTTTGGAGGATAGCACCTCTATCTCTTTAACCAATTATTATTTAACATTTATATTTCACCTTTACAATTATTACCTCTATTACATCTCTATTTTATAACATCTAGCTATTATCAATCAGGTTCTGCTTGGTACATTCTTTTAAAAATATCCCTTAAATTCTTAATAATACAAAAAGAGGAATGTGCATATATATAACAATAGTGACTAAGGTAATTATTTCTATTCAAATTCAGTTCAGCCATTAATGTTAATATCCATCTTATTCATTCATTTCTGTTTAAAATATTTCCATTTTATTATCATTTAACATCCATATCACATCAAGAAACAATATTAAAACACTCCATACTTCTCTTGATTTTCATATTTTCTTTTTAAATTATTAAAGGCCTTATTCTCTTATCATCTTTACCTCATTTACTTATTAAAAAAAGAATACACATCATCTTAATCCTCTAAAACACTTCCAGCTTCTATTATATTTCATATTTCTAATATGATCATATATCTCACATACCCTTGCAGAATCCTCTCTTTAAATTAATTTAACCATTATCTTGGTGTCCAAATAAGTAAATAAACTCTTTAAATCTTGTATACTTCCCTTGCTTTTGCACATCTTGCTTCCATTTTTTGTGACTTCCTCTTCCCCCCTTCTTCTCCCTTCCCTTTCTATTCCCTTTTCTATCCAATTCTCCCTTCTGAAATCCTGTCTTTTGGTTCCTTATAATATTATAGTTATTTTTCAGCTTATACTCTTTTTTGGTTGTTGCTTCAAATCTTAGGTTCCTAACTCTCTTTCCTCTTTTCCCCTTTTTCCCCTCTTGCTTTTTCTTAACCATGCTTACAGTTATTTGATCATTAAAATGGCTTCTTCTTCTTTGTCCCACCCTTCTTGTTCAACCAGTGCTTCCTGTTGTTTTATATATTTCAAAATCTCCATTTCTATCAGCTGTGCCACTTCTTTATAGTGTTTAAATAGCATTTTTGATTCTTCCATAGATGATGACATTTTAAAAGGATTTTCCTTTTAAAGCAACCCCAATTAACTTTAATCTGCTTAGTATCCTCTGTCCAAAAGTCCAGGAATCCTCCAAATATCCAAAGCTATTTCTTGCTTCTTTATACAGTTTCACTTTTCCGGGGCTTAGGCTTGCAACAAAGTTTCCTTTGTAATGTATTTTTTCCAAGTCTTGTTACAAATCCACTCTCAATGCTGTTTAAATCCAGGTGGTATCCTCCATTTCCAGACTCCACCCTACTTTCACTTTTCTCCTTCCTCTATTTGCTTTCTTTCTCTCTCTTTATAAAGAGAATTCTTTAAAATTATTCAAAAAACTTTATCTCTTGGCACTTTATTTTCAGCTTTAAATAGCCTGTTAATGTCCAAGTGAATTAATGTCCATTTCTTGTGCCTATCTTTTTTCAATATTCCTAATCATTCAAAACTGCCAGCATTAGAGAAGAAGAAGAAAAAAACTAGCTTTTCACTTTCCTTCGGCTTTAACTTTCTTTAAAAATAGTATCCTGTTTAAATTCAGGTACCTTAGATAAATATTTTCCATGTCAAGCCTGGTCTGGCACACTTTTTCCTTCCAACTTCCTCCTGCACAATCTTATCCGTTCGAGTTCATGGCCATTTCTGACAACCAATATAAAAATAACTTAAGTTCTAAAAGGAAGTATAACAAGATAAAACCAATAGGAAATGGAGCTCAGGAATGGGGATTGAACCTGTTATGGTGGACTTAGGTTCTCCCAAAAAGCAGGTGAGCATTTTCAAAGTGGTCCTTCCCCTATCTCTTATTTTACAAGTCCTCCAGTAATGAGGAGAAAATTGTGGTAGTACACCTGTCATGCCAGTTATTATCACTCCATTGGCAAGCTAATTAGGCCACACCAATCATTTCCCTAGCATTCTTTCACTCATCAGTTCTCCACATAAGTCCTAAATTATGTAAAGGGAACACAGTTAAACAAATGAGTTGAAAACTTTATACATGTCCATTTATTTATTGAGCAAAATGATCCAAAGGTACATACATTTGTGTGCCATATGTATGTGAACCTTTGTTTTCAATAACTGGATGCCCCATCCCCTTTATTGGCATCAATGGTTGACAATAAATTTAAATAGTTCTTCATATCCATAAATGTGGTTCATATTATTTGGTCATTGATTGTATTGAAGCCATTAACTGTTCTGCATACCCTTACTAGCTATAAACAGAACAGTGTTACTTTGTTTTTCATGTTCTCCATGTCAAACAGCAAGCTTTTTTGATTGAAATTGTTTGATGCAAGATCATCTCATTTCACCAATGCCTAAGATTTCAATTTGCAGTTGTTTCACTGTGTTGAGCTTTCCCATGTTCACATTTCTTCTGTTCCTCATTCATACTGTAATTCTGTGCAACTTTAGAGTTTCTTTTTCTGCATGGCAGAAAAAGAAACTCTAAGTGTTTAATCTAATTATAAGCACCATGAATACTCTGAAAGATCATCAGCTCTTCCTCAGTAGCGTGTTGAGTGCCATCTGACCCGAGGGGCTCATAATCTACATTATATTGTCAATGATTTTATATATTTTTCCATGTGGCTTTCTTGATAAAAAATATAAGAGTGTTTCATTATTTCCTTTTCCCTTGCTGAATCAATTGAGCCCTTTGCCACTGTCCATATAGTGATATATGGATAAACCATGATCCGTATAGAAGAAGCATTATGACTCATATGATTAGGATGCTGGGTAGGAGGTTAGCAAATTCACCTTTGAGACCCAAGTGCTGCGATGGTGTGAGTTGAGTTCCCATTCTGTACTCCAGCTCCTACCATGGACATGAAAGGAGTTTTCAATTGGGCATCCCCTGGGCAACAGTGATATCTCTGGCTAATCCTTTCAACCCAGAAGCATCACGGTGCTTCTGACATAAATGCAATGCAATCCGCTTCTGGCATCTTCCTCTATTGATACTCCCATCAATTATAGGCACCTGTTTGTTTTAGCTGGGCAGCTGCAATGATCTTGACCCTTTACTAACTCTGTTAGTGATATACTGTATACTCACAGCATACACTCAGAATATTTCTTGTTCACTCTTCTTAGAAACACCCACAACAGAGGACTTCTGGTGGTGGTATGTGGTCGAGAGGCACAAAGAAGCAGCGCTCTGTTCTTCATTGCCGATCTTCAGCATTTTGGGAGCCAACAGAGGCGAAATCATTCCTGGGGGGATCGGTGATGGAGAGGGGAACCTTCAGAGCTGAAGAGGGAAGGTGCAATCCCCAGCAGTGCGATCGGAGGAGCCCTCAAAACCGGTGCTGAAGAGTCAGACTTTGGTGGCAGACTCAGAGACCAGATGACACAAAAGATAGAAAAAGGAAGCAAAGAGAGAGTACGCTGTGAAGCAGCGGTGTAAGCGGTGAAACTGAAAGTGAGTGGAACTGTTAAAACGAACCCAGAAAGAGATGGTGAGAGGGAAGGCTCAAAGTGGCACCTGAACAGTGATTACAGTGAGGAGAGCGGATAAGGGAGAGGATGAAAGGGTGTCAGCAATAGTGAAAGATTGAATAAAGAGGAAGATTAAGTGATTGACTATATAAGAACTAAGTGAAGAGGGGAAGTGAAAGTGACTGTTTGAAATGGGATGATAGAAACTTTTGTGTTCCTGAAAGAACAATATTGCAACAGAAGAAGAAACATAGTAGCAGTTAAAAGACTTGGGGGGGAAAGTGTCTCTGACAGTGCAGAAAATTGAATGTCGGACATGTTGAAAAAGAGAGTGAAAGTTAACTCTTTAGATACACTGGATCTAATGGCACAGTAAGATTTAAGTGATCTGGTTGGAGCGCATAAAATAACTTTGTGGAGAATGAAAGGAAAATTGTGATTATAAGAAATATTGTTTGTATACCTAAAAGTACGGTGACTAAACTATATTTTTATTTGCTTCTCCTTCTTTCTCTTCATCTTTCTTCTCTTTTTCCTTAGTGATTATATTAGAGGTTAAAATATTTAACTGCTTGATTACATATTGAATGGTTTATATGATAAATAGAGTGTAAAGAAGAATGTATATATAGAGAGAAAAGTGACTGTTAAGGAATTTAAGATAGAGATTTTCTAAGAAATTTACTGACTAAACTATCCTAGGGATTGTATTGTCTGCTGATGTTAGTAAATCTATATTACTATCAAACGTACTGTAAAATAAGTATAGTAAATTTGTATATTTAAATTGATTAGTAGTGGTAAGAATTTAGTTTGATAAATTTAACTGTTAAGTAATTAATTGTTTAAATAGGGTAATATTAAATGCATTAAAGTAATATAAAGCTTTAAGGTAAAAATAAATAGAAATATATAAGAATATTAAGAAGTAATATAGTGGCAAGGAATTAATATAAACAACTTTGGATTTTTGAATTGAGTTGTATAATTGTATAGATTAATTAATTTGGGAAAGTTCTTAATTTATTAATTTATGTATTTAAGATTTAATATAAGTTATAGAAGGGCAGATTGTAGGGAAGAATAAGGATTGTGACAGAATCTAGAGAAATAGTGAGCATTGAATGGTGTTGTGGGATAAGATAGAAAGAATATTAGGACAACAAACTAAAATACACATGAAATGAGAAGTATTACATTAACAGTAGTGAAGACCGGAAAGAAACCCACTCAGACAACAGCTACAGTGATTGCATCACCATCTACACAAATATCCATTGAAGGGATGCTCACAACGGAGAAAACATCAGCTACAATGAATACACAGACCATGAAAGCTACACTGTTAACAATTCAGGAGACAATGATGAAATTACAGGAAAACATGACCAAGAACCATGGAGAAATGAAAACAGAGATGGAGGAGGTAAAGAGAGATGTAAGAAAGGATATTCAGAAGTTGGAGGAGAAAGTTGGCCAGATTCAAGAAGTTTTACAAAAGAATGAACAAAGACTCCAAACGATTGAAAAAAGAATGGAAAAAACAGAAAGAAAATTAGAGTCAGTAGATCAAAGAATGAAAGAAAGAGACTATTGATGTGATCAGATGAGATAATCAATGAATTAGAAAAGTCTACTGAGTCTATACAAATTACGCCAGAAGATTCAGACTACCAAAAGAAGTTCATATCCGTTTGCGTGGAAAAAGGTGAGGGACATAATTTACAAGATCACTAGAGAGGAACCTATGACATATAAGGGTAAAGAGATCATAACGTTAAAACAGATCCTGAAGAGTGTTTGAGAACAAAGGAAAGATTATAGTTTTCTGGCTACCCGACACAACAAAAATAATATATTGTTTAGGTGGATTACATCAGAGGGGATGTTGGTGTCATGGCAAGGGAAGAAAGTCAGGATCAACACAGTGGAGAAAGTGAAAGAATTCTACACACAACTTCCAGGCACAGAGGAACTTGGTAGTAGCAGAGAAGAACTGGAATTGGTTAGTCAAGACAATCAACAACTGGAAAAGAATGGAACAGAACAGGAAGAGGAGGAAAGGAAGAAGGAAGAAAGACCACAAGAAGATAATAGAATAAGAACAAGAGCACAAACAGAAGCAAGGAATTACAGAAACTAATCCGTAAAGGCAAAGAGAGAAAATGGATAATAATTTGAAGATATTATCAGTAAACATAAATGGGCTTAACTCCCCAGCAAAAAAAGAATCAAATTTTGAAAAAAATGGCAAAACAAAAAATGGATATAGTAGGTCTTCAGGAAGTACATGTTAGAGCCCAAGATAAGAGATTTCTGCAATATAAAAAACTAGGAAATTTATACGCAGCATTAGCAGAGGAAAAAAAAAGAGGAGTAGTAGTTTATGTTAGTGAAGGAGTAGAAGTAGAAGTACTATACACAGATTTGGTAGGGAGAACATTAATATTAGAAGTAGTATGGAAACAGAAGAAAATTTTATTGGTTGTAATTTATGCACCCAACAAACAACAAGAAACATATTATAAAAAATTACATGAAAAAATTATTGAATTAGGCAAAGAGGAAATTTGCATAATAGGGGATTTCAATGCAGTCTCAGATATAAGAAAAGATTACCAAAGTACTAGTAAAAAAAAGAAAAAGAAAAATACACTCCCAAAAATATTCTTTAACATGACAGAAGAAAAGAACCTAATTGATATATGGAGAATATACAGTCCAAAAGAAAAGCAGTTTACCTTTTCTTCAATTCCCCACAAATCATGGTCAAGAATTGATATGACATGGATAAGCAAAACTCTTATGAAAGACATAGAATGAATAGAAATAGCACCAAACATGTGGGCCTGTTTCCTCGGATATGGTGGACAGGATCATGCAGTGGCTGAGCGCCACTACATGTTTGTTGGACCCGTGTCCCTCCTGGCTGGTTTATGCCATGGGTACACTTGACTGGCTCCAGGCAGTTACCAATGCTTCTTTACAAGAGGGTGTCTTTCCAGCTGCCTTGAAGGAGGCGGTGGTGAGGCCCCTCCTAAAGAAGCCTGCCTTGGACCCAGCCAATTTAGACAACTTTCGTCCAGTCTCCAACCTTCATTTTTTGGTGAAGGTTGTCGAGAGTGTAGTGGCGCAGCAACTACCGATGTTCCTGGAGGAAGCTGATTACCTGGACCCATACCAATCGGGATTCAGGCCCAGGTACAGCACGGAGACAGCATTGGTCACACTGATTGATGATCTCTGGAGGGCTCGGGACAGGGGCTATGCCTCTGTCTTGGTCCTGTTAGACCTCTCAGCGGCTTTTGATACCATTGACCATGGTACCCTACTGCGCGAGTGGGGGCACCATACTGCGGTGGTTCTCATCTTACCTCTTAGGTCAGATGCAGTCGGTGTTGGCAGGGGGGAGCAGTCGTCCCCTCGGCCCCTCACCTGTGGGGTTCTGCAGGGGTTGGTCCTTTCTCCCTCCTGTTCAACATCTATATGAAGCCGCTGGGTGAGGTCATCCGTGGTTTTGGGGTAAGGTATCACCAGTACACTGATGATACCCAGCTTTTCATCTCCACCCCAAACCACCTCAGTGATGCCCTCCCCATGATGGCCCGTTGCCTCGAGGTGGTGCGGGACTGGATGGGAGTGAACAGGCTCTGACTCAACCCGAACAAGACTGAGTGGCTGTGTATACCATCATCTCGGATAATCCAGGAGATTCCAACATTATCCATAGGGGGAGAGGTGTTGTCCCCTGTGGATAGGCTGTAACCTGGGCATCCTCCTGGATGTACAGCTCAGTATGGAGGAGCAGGTGGGAGCCGTCGCCAGGGGGGCATTTGCACAGGTTCGGCTGGTACGCCAGCTCCGCCCATATCTGGACCGAGATGCGCTGTGCACAGTCACTCAGGCGCTCATCACCTCTAGACTCAACTACTGCAATATTCTCTATATGGGGCTGCCCTGCATCTCCTATGGAGACTTCAGCTGGTGCAAAATGCAGCCGCGCAGGTAGTGATGGGAGCGTCCCGATTCTCCCATATTACACCCCTCCTGCATGACTTGCATTGGTTGCCGGTTGCCCTCCATGTGAGATTCAAGGTTTTGGTAACAACTTATAAAGCCCTGTATGGCTTGGGTCCAGGGTACTTGCAAGAATGTCTCCTTCTGCTGACAAACACCAATCACCCTGTGCACAGACAGGGCCTCCTGGGGATACCATCAGCTAAACAGTGTAGGCTGGTGGCCCCTAGGGGTAGGGCCTTCTCTGTGGGGGCGCCCACCCTCTGGAACTAACTACCCCTTGAGTTGCGCTTGGCTCCTGATCTCTGCTCCTTCCGCCGCGACCTCACAACATGGCTATTTTTGCAATCCGGCCTGGACTGACAGGGGATCGGGGTTTTTAATTTGATTGTTTATTTGGCATAATGTAATATCTTTTAAATTTCTTTTAACTTTTGTACTTTCTGTCTTTTATGTACGCCGCCCTGAGTCCTTCGGGAGAGAGGGCGGCTTGTAAGTCCAAATAAAACAAACAAACAAACAAATAAACAGATCATAACCCCATTACAGTAATATGGAAAGGGCAACCAAAACAAAGAGGAAGGTGGACATTGAACCCACAGACTCTGAGAGATAAAGAATATATAATGAAATTAAAAAAAGAATTAGAAATGTTTTTTGAAGTAAATAAAAAAGAACACACTTCTTTACAGAATCTGTGGGATACAACGAAAGCCTATTTAAGAGGAATAACAATTGCTTATAATGCTAGAAAGAAAAAAGAAAGAGAAAAAGAAAGCAATGAGTTACAGAATGAGATTAGAAAATGGGAAAGACAAGCACAATTAACACCAGAAAATGAGCAAATTATAAGTAAATGGAAATTAGCGAAACATAAATTGAATATAACAGAACAGGAAAGAAATTTAAGAGCACTGAAAGCAGTAAAGCAAAATTATTTTGAAAATGCAAATAAGCCAGGAAGATGGCTTGCATATAGGTTAAGAAAGGAGAAGGAGAAGAGATGGATACACAATTGCAAGATAAGGAGGGAAAGATACAAAACAATACAGAAAAGAAAAAAGAAATAGTATTGGAGTATTTTCGTGAGCTCTATAAACAAGAAAATAAGAGTAATGAGAGAATTATACAGTATTTAGAGGAAGAAAATATTCCAACACTATCAGAAGAAGAAAGGGAAAGATTAAATGAAGAGATTACTATAGAGGAAGTAAAACAATTAGTAAACAAAACAACAACAAAACACCCAGAACAGATGACTTACATGCAGAGTTATATAAAAATCTAGGTGAAATTCTTGACCCAATTCTTTTAGAAATCTATAATGAAATACTTAAAGGGGCAGAGCTACCAAGGTCATGGAGAGAAGCGTATATCATATTAATACCAAAAGAAGGCACAGATACCACTCACATAAATAACTACAGACCAATTTCTTTGTTGAATGCTGACTACAGAATATTTATGAATTTAATGGCTGAGAGGCTAAAAAAAATACTAAGTAGATATATACATACTGATCAAAAAGGTTTTCTTCCAACAAGACAACTTAAAAACAATATAAGAACAGTAGTAGATATCCTGGAATATTATGAGGCTCATCCAGAAAAACAGTCTACACTTGTTTTTCTGGATGCTCAAAAAGCCTTTGACAAAGTAAATCGGGAATTTATGAGGCAACAAATAAAAGAAATGAAATTTGGGGATAAATTTGAATAAATGTATTCAATGTATTCAAACCAAGAAGCCCGGGTTATAATTAATGGAGAAATGACCAATTCATTCGAAATAGAAAAGGGAGTCAGGCAGGGATGTCCACTTTCACCTCTGCTCTTTATCATGATTTTGGAAACTTTGTTGAGGAAAATTAGACAGAACATGGAGATAAAAATGAAGAATACAAGGCCCAAGCATTTGCAGATGACCTTGTGTTCTTTATAGAAGATTCAATAAAATTGGGACCAAAATTAATTAAAGAGATAGAAAGATATGGAGAAGTGGCAGGGTTAACAATCAATAAGGATAAAACTAAAATGATAACAAAAAATCTAACAGAGAAACAAAAAAAGAAATTAGAAGAGGTAATGGGCTTACAAATTGTAAAAAGAATTAAATATCTAGGAATTTGGCTCATGGCAAGATGTTCAACAATAAAAGAGGATAATTATGTAAAACTGGTACGAGAAATAAAAAAAGATCCAGAAAAATGGTGGAATTTACAATTATCATTGTTAGGAAGAATAGCGACTATTAAGATGAACATCTTGCCAAGAATATTATTCCTCTTTCAAAATATTCCAATTAAATTAGATAATTTTTTTAACAAATTAAATAAAATTACTATGAAATTTATTTGGTCAGGGAAAACACTCAGAATAAAATTAAGCTCCTTACAAGATAATAGATGCAGAGGTGGATTTCGGCTCCCTGTCTGGGAACTATATTATAAAGTGGCAACTTTAACATGGGCCAATTTGAGAAATAAAAGAGTCTTAATTCTAGAAGGGCATGATTTGGAAGCAGGGTGGCATGCCTTCATGTGGAACCCAGGAAATAAAAACTATATACACTTTAATAGGCATATAATTAGATGTTCACTATTAAAGGTGTGGAAAGAAGTTAAACACAAACATTATATAAAGATCCCAGGATGGGTTTCCATCATGGAGGCATTGATCCACCCTAATGCACTTGAAACTGGAAGAAAAATTACGTATTATGATGTATTAAATCCCCAAGGAAGATTAATGACGAATCAAGAAATCAGAGAACAGGGATGAAATTAGAGTGATGGCCATATTTACAACTCAAGGCAAGATATAAAAAGACATGGAAGAGTTTGGAATTGAGATAAAACAGAATCAATTAGATAAAATATTGGAGGAACAGATGAAAAATTAATCTTAAAATGTATAACTACCTGTTAGAATATGAAATGGCGGAAGAAATAGTTAAAGGCCCAATGATCATGGGCAAGGAATGTAGGGCACAATATTAATTTGGAAGATTGGGAAAAAATTGGAATCAAAATTACAAAATAACAAAATCAGCAATCTATAAAGAAAATCAATACAAAATGTGTTACCGGTGGTATCTGTCACCCTCAAGTTTAGCTAACATTTATCCAAACATGAGCCTGATGTGTTGGAAATGTTGGAAACGAGGGCACTTTCTTCCACACTTGGTGGCTCTGCCCAAAAAGTAAAAATATTGGAAAAAATTAGATTGTGGATAAAGGAAATTACAAATATTCAGTTAGAATTTAAACCTGAAATCTTTTGCTGGGAATGTTAAAAGGGACTATGTAAATGAAATTAAATATTTAATTCTCCATATAATCTCAGTGGCAAGAATTGGTTGGCACAATGTTGGAAGGGAGAACAAATGCCATCAAATAATTTGATTACACAGAAAATACTTGACTGCTGAAATGGACCTACTCACACAAAAACTTAGAAATAAGGAAGACTCAAGATATATTACAGCTTGGGATAAATGGTATAATTTGATTAAAGAGAAAAAACAGGAATTTAAAAGATATATACTTGATGAACTTTTTTTTTTAAATTACATTTATATGCCGCCCTTCTCCGGAGACTCAGGGAGGCTTACAATTTTTGGGATGCAACCCAGTGTGCTCAGCAATGAACATTTGATGAATGGAGTAGTTAAGTTAAGAATGTTTACTAAATAAGAAATGAAGAATAGTAAAATTATTATCAAGGAAAAAAAACACACCGTCTTAGTTGATAAGAAGTATATGTTTTATATGTTTATTTATATTGTATTGGTTTATATTGATTTTGTTGACAACGTAATGTTGTATTTGACATATTGTATAAACTGTTTTTTTAATTGTTAATAAAGTTTTTTCTAAATTAAAAAAAAAGAAACACCCACAACAACTACAATGAGGCAGCATAGTAGGATTTGAGGAGGGAGAATTATTTTAATGCATTAGTTACTTAATCTGCACTGCTTACCAGTGTCCCACCTATTAAGCAATGTCTCCTTTATAGGCATTACTGAGTGCCTCTGGAATAGTATCAATCTAGAGACTCATTGCAAGCCTTTAGATGGTTTTTAAAAACATGTTTACCCTCAAGCTTCATAATAGGTCAATGATTTAGTACTGTTTGGTTTGATTCAAAATGTTTTCCTTCTGTCACATGAGTTGCCGTTTAAGCTGTGGTTTAGATCTTATACTGGGTTTAATGGTATGCTGCCAAAAGTAAATTTTGGATTAGCCTAATTAATCCAAGGAAGGAGGAAGGAAGGAAGGAAGGAAGGAAGGATTTTCCAACTCAACAAAATTAAAAAAAAATTGTAAAGGAATTGAATGCTGAATAAAGTGGAACCAATTCTGGTAGAGGAGAGATTGGTAAAAGAAATATTGAGCACAATGAGACAGACCAGATTAGAATCTGCAGAATAAGAGCGGTTGGGAAAATCCAGACCTATTTCCCCAATGGTTCCCTTATGGGGGAGATACCTGTCTAAAGTAGGTGACTAAATAATTACAAACACCCTTTGTCCTCCTTCCTTGCTACATTATCCAGAACAGAGACATCAGCCCATCCTATGTTTTTCAGTCCAGATAAATATACGACAAACATTGATTCAACAAAATATTTTATTTAACAGATTATTTCTATGGCCACTGCTGGTAAAGTTGGAAAGAGTTCAAGAAGTCATGTCTGTATGATTTCCCATCTTACTTTGATATCAGAAAAATATATCAAGTACAGCATATAATTATATTGTTTGGAAATAGAGAAGTTGTTATTACCTATGGGGAAAAGTATTCCAGGAAATGAACAATTATAAAAGACTAGAAAGCCCATGATCCATTGGGTCATCATTTTGGATATATTTTCTTATCTAGAAAGAAAAACAAAATTACCATGGGGGGGAGGGGCAAAAATTGCGAGTGTGGAAGTGACTGCTGAATTCCTGTTGGCTTCCCTATTGAATTTCTTAATGGGAAACTGGTAGGGAGTATTAAAACCTCTCTCCTCCCTCCTCCCTCCTCTCCAATTCCTGATAGCTTCCACATTTGTTTTTCTTGTGAGAAGATATCTGGGACAAAGTCAATGGGAAAGCTAGCAGGAAATTGCAAGTCAAAGACCAGGAGGTAGGATATGATTGCTGATAGGTGGGAGAGGAAGAAGGGAAGGTGGGGAAAGCATGAGATGTGGTGATCATTGAAAATGGTTCATAAAGATATGGCATAGGTTAGGAATGGTGTTCAGTGGTACATAAAAGTTGTGACATGGTTCAGGGAGGGTCCAGTCAGGAAGACTGGGGCTGCACAGGAATGCATGAGATGTGCCAAATGGGTCATTGAAGACAATGGTGGCAAATTGTGAAGAATATGTGGGGATATGGTGTAAGTCAAGAAAATAATGTGAGGGATATTTCATTCCCATGGGAGTAATGGGTCCTAGCATTGTCTACTCTTCTACTCTCAGAGTAGAAAACCAGAAGCTATATGAAAATTAAATAGTTAGTCTTGATAGTAGTCTGGTAATAGAGAAGGCCATATACCAGGCAGATAGCCTGGTGTGAGAGAATGTGATCCTTAGATATTATGGATGTAGAGTATCCTTAAAATTTATATAACTCTATTGAATACAAATTGTATAGACAAGATAAAATTGGTCATGACAGATACAAACCCAATTGCTTCTCTGGGAAAAAGCATTTAATATTGGTTGAAAAAGAACTTTGTGGTTTTAAAATCTGCTTTTTTTCCCCTAGTTAAGTGTGCCTTATTGTTCAGCTCAGGTAATACTAAAATAACAAAGCATTTGGGGAAGAAGATACAGCTCAGTAAACCACCACTGGAAGCTAAGATGGAAAAGATCTCCACAGCCACTGTATATTTTCCTTTGGTGCTAAGGTAAGTTGGAACAAAAGATATCCAAACACTACAAAACAGCAACATGCTGAAGGTGATGAATTTGGCTTCATTAAAACTGTCTGGTAGATTTCTGCTTAGGAAAGCCACAGTGAAATTGACAATTGCCAGGAAGCCCATAAATCCCAAGACACAATAGAACATGATAGCAGAACCTTCATTACATTCTAGTACAATCTCTTCTGCTACAGAGTGCATACTATAATCTGGGAAAGGTGGATAAATTACAACCCATAAAGTACAGATAGTTATTTGAATAAAGGAGCATGAAACAACAATGGAAAGGCTCAGCCTCCCCCCTACCCATTTCATCATTCTAGATCCTGGCTTGGTAATCAGGAAAGCAAGTACTACAATGATTGTTTTGGCCAAGATGCAAGAAACTGCTATGGAGAAGATGATGCCAAAGGCAATTTGTCGAAAAAGACATATCCACTTGTCTGGTTGGCCAATGAACAGAAAAGAACATAGAAAGGAGAACAACAGTGCTATTAGAAGGGTATATGTAAGATTTCGGTTGTTGGCTCTGACAATAGGAGTGTCTCTATATTTAAGGAAAATTCCAAGAACCAATGCTGTTAAAGAAGTAAAGAAAATGGCAACAGTGGTCAAACTGACTCCCAAGGGTTCTTTGTAAGACAAAAAGCTTATACTTTTTGGAATGCAGAAGTCTCGTTTATTGCTTGGATAATGATCTTCTGGACAATTAAAACACTCCTCCATGTCTAGAGAGGGGGAAAAATGAAGTATTTTCAGTGCAGGATTCAATAATTAATCTCCAATGAACGTTATTTCACCTACATATATACTAGATTTAGACTAGCTTTGGCTGATGGGGGAGCTCTCTCTCCATTTGCAAAATGTCCTTTTGTCTAATGAACACAGTGTGTTCCCTCAAGGAAGGAAGTAACTCCTTCCAGTGCTTCACTGGGGGGAAGTTATAATCAGAATGTTTTAAGAACAAGTCAGATGTAACATTTCTGGGTATGAAGAAATTGCCCACATCTCTCTTGAAACATCTTACATCTTATAGTGAAACATCTTATAGTAATGTCATTCCTCTTCTCACCAAATCACACATTCTTATTTATCTTATATATCCAGTAATCATTTTACATCAATTAATTATAAAAAGGTTAGCAAATCAATATTTTGGAGTACACCAATATACTTTCCTTCCTTCCTTCCTTCCTTCCTTCCTTCCTTCCTTCCTTCCTTCCTTCCTTCCTTCCTTCCTTCCTCTTTCTTTCTTTCTTTCTTTCTTTCTTTCTTTTCCTTTCCTTTGCCATATTTTGTTTTCTAAATTTCATGTTTATATATTGGATTTATATTCTGCCTTTTCAGGGAGAGCTCAAAGAAACACTTAAAAGTTCCACCCATACCATGCCATTTTATTTTTGTATAATCTTAGAGAACAAATTAAGATCTGAATGGTTCAGAGCCACACAATTAATGAAAAGATATTTGACTTGAGATCTTGGTCCTGATCAAATTATGGTGGTTTACCCAGGAGCAAACAAGCACACACTTCATTACTTTACATTACTTTAGCCAGGAATATTTCATTATTTTAGGCAGGGATATTTCATTATTTAGTAAAAAATATATATTACCACTCTTGTTTGAAATCTTCATTTTAGAGCATGGAAGGCATTCATAACAACAAAATGGCTTATCTTCTGTTTTTGTCTTCCTATAACCTGAAGGACAATTGCTGTTGCATAGAGAAAGAGGACGTATCTGTTGGTAAATGAGACCGGGCATTGAATTAGAACTAATTTCATTTCACCTACAAAATTCTGGTATAAAATACTGTAATAAATGGGGTATTTTTGGAAATCATTAGGGTATTCTCTGCCTAATGAAGGATTTAGAAATCAATATACTTCTAAATGGCATGCTGTCTATTAATGCAGTGTATTGTTAGTCTAAATAGATAAGGGGCATGCATAAGTGCACCATTGTGCCTACCATCCCTGTTCTATTGTCCCCATTTATTCGTTCCTATTTTCTGTAAAACTTACTCATGTTTATACTTATACCTATTATCTTGTAGGCGATTAACAAATCAAATCAAATCAAATAAATAAATAAATAAATATTGTCCAGACAGATAATCATACATAGATGACCTTGGCTGATCAAGGAAGCTGCGTTTGTGCAATCCTGTCATCACCAAGAGATGTGACTGACAGGTGGGAGTTATCTGAATTCCCTTGCATTAGGTATTGAGATGAGACTGTCATATTTTCTCAAATATGACCTACCTGGTTAAACATGGTAGGCCAGATGATGTCATCTGCAGAAATAGTGAGAACTGCTTCTGGTTGAGACAAAGGATCTATCTTTCCAACTTTGACTCTAACAAAGGACTGATTTGGGAATGTGATCCAGTTAATAATATCAAATGCAGCAATTAGCTTCCCATTTTGATCAAAAGAGACCTTTCCCCCAGCACTGTTGTTAAATGAAACACTTCTCAAATAGTAGTGGAGCTAAACAGAATCAAGAATTGTTACATATGATATATATGTAACCATTCAAAAGAAAAGCATATAAAGGATATTTAGTGGTCATGTTATTAATCTTTTATGATCTATTTGCATTTCAATAGTAAAAACAATTCAAGCTTCACAATTATATACTTACACTACACATTCAAAGATCTATATACTATAGTCTATAATACTATCAAACAGTGTTATATGTAGACACTTCATTGTATTGTTTTGTGGTCAACTACTAGAAATATTCTGAACTACAGGGATAAATTGCAAGGTTAATAAATACAATAAATTGCAATAAAGATTGTCAATATTGTACAGTTTCCAAAAAGAATGAAAAATCTAATGAACATGAAACATAAATTGGTTATAAAAGAGGAAAGATAGATGTAGATGCTTAGATATAGATATATATTGGAATTCATATTATGACTAATACTTATCAAAGATTTGATTTTTAAATAAAGCTGTCTAAATATACTACAATGATCATTTCACTGATTTGTGATGGTGAAGTTTATTTATTTTATTTATTTATACTGGGATTTCTATGCCACCTATCTCCCAAAGGACTCAGGGAAGCTCACAACAGTAAAAAACAACAATACAAAAATTAAAAGCAAATTAAATTAATACATCCCAATATAATGAATTAAAACACACTACCAGTAAAAGCCCCCTCCCCTCCATCAGTCCAGGTCAGCAAATTGGAAAAGCCATGTTTTCAGGCCATGCCAGAAGGATAGAAGGTCAGGGGCCACCCGAAGCTCCAGGGGCAACTGATTCCACAGGGTGGGTGCTCCCACAGAGAAGCCCACTACTTCTAGGGGTCGCCAGCCTACACTGTCTGGCCCGACAGCACCTCAAGGAGGCCCTGTCTGTGGGAGTGCATGGGACATTGGGAAGTTGTTGCTGGCAGCAAAGGTTCCTGTAAATACCCTGGTCCTAAGCCATGTAGGGGCTTTG
>SOZL01000352.1:190132-210058 GCA_009733165.1 Naja naja | reverse complement strand
GCCAAACTCTCCAGCAGAAATCTCCAGCCAGGAATCGCCATTTCCCAGCCTGGGACACAGAGCCGTCGAGCACAAAGGGCTAGGCAACAGCTTGGCACCACCCAGCTGTCCGCTAAACAGCCCAACCCCATGCTTGGACTCTCTCACACAATCCAGGTGAGGCGGGGCATCCAGGAATCCCCATTGGCACCCCTTCGCCAGACCGAGCACACATCCCCGAGGCCCTCTCAGCGCCCCTCCATCTTGGGCATGCGCAAACCAAAAAAAAATTATCTTGGTGTCCAAATAAGTAAATAAACTCTTTAAATCTTGTATACTTCCCTTGCTTTTGCACATCTTGCTTCCATTTTTTGTGACTTCCTCTTCCCCCCCCTTCTTCTCCCTTCCCTTTCTATTCCCTTTTCTATCCAATTCTCCCTTCTGAAATCCTGTCTTTTGGTTCCTTATAATATTATAGTTATTTTTCAGCTTATACTCTTTTTTGGTTGTTGCTTCAAATCTTAGGTTCCTAACTCTCTTTCCTCTTTTCCCCTTTTTCCCCTCTTGCTTTTTCTTAACCATGCTTACAGTTATTTGATCATTAAAAATGGCTTCTTCTTCTTTGTCCCACCCTTCTTGTTCAACCAGTGCTTCCTGTTCTTTTATATATTTCAAAATCTCCATTTCTATCAGCTGTGCCATTTCTTTATAGTGTTTAAATAGCATTTTTGATTCTTCCATAGATGATGACATTTTAAAAAGGATTTTCCCTTTTAAAGCAACCCCCAATTAACTTTAATCTGCTTAGTATCCTCTGTCCAAAAGTCCAGGAATCCTCCAAATATCCAAAGCTATTTCTTGCTTCTTTATACAGTTTCACTTTTCCGGGGCTTAGGCTTGCAACAAAGTTTCAGTTATAATGTATTTTTTCCAAGTCTTGTTACAAATCCACTCTCAATGCTGTTTAAATCCAGGTGGTATCCTCCATTTCCAGACTCCACCCTACTTTCACTTTTCTTCTTCCTCTATTTGCTTTCTTTCTCTCTCTTTATAAAGAGAATTCTTTAAAATTATTCAAAAAACTTCATCACTTGGCACTTTATTTTCAGCTATAAATAGCCTGTTAATGTCCAAGTGAATTAATGTCCATTTCTTGTGCCTATCTTTTTTCAATATTCCTAATCATTCAAAACTGCCAGCATTAGAGAAGAAGAAGAAAAAAACTAGCTTTTCACTTTCCTTCGCCGCTTTAAGAATCTTTCTTTAAAAATAGTATTATTTTTCCCTGTTTAAATTCAGGTACCTTAGATAAATATTTTCCATGTCAAGCCTGGTCTGGCACACTTTTTCCTTCCAACTTCCTCCTGCACAATCTTATCCGTTCGAGTTCTTCTTTGAGGTGGCCATTTCTGACAACCAATATAAAAATAACTTAAGTTCTAAAAGGAAGTATAACAAGATAAAACCAATAGGAAATGGAGCTCAGGAATGGGGATTGAACCTGTTATGGTGGACTTAGGTTCTCCCAAAAAGCAGGTGAGCATTTTCAAAGTGGTCCTTCCCCTATCTCTTATTTTACAAGTCCTCCAGTAATGAGGAGAAAATTGTGGTAGTACACCTGTCATGCCAGTTATTATCACTCCATTGGCAAGCTAATTAGGCCACATCAATCATTTCCCTAGCATTCTTTCACTCATCAGTTCTCCATATAAGTCCTAAATTATGTAAAGGGAACACAGTTAAACAAATGAGTTGAAAACTTTATACATGTCCATTTATTTATTGAGCAAAATGATCCAAAGGTACATACATTTGTGTGCCATATGTATGTGAACCTTTGTTTTCAATAACTGGATGCCCCATCCCTTTATTGGCATCAATGGTTGACAATAAATTTAAATAGTTCTTCATATCCATAAATGTGGTTCATATTATTTGGTCATTGATTGTATTGAAGCCATTAACTGTTCTGCATACCCTTACTAGCTATGAACAGAACAGTGTTACTTTGTTTTTCATGTTCTCCATGTCAAACAGCGAGCTTTTTTGATTGAAATTGTTTGATGCAAGATCATCTCATTTCACCAATGCCTAAGATTTCAATTTGCAGTTGTTTCACTGTGTTGAGCTTTCCCATGTTCACATTTCTTCTGTTCCTCATTTATACTGTAATTCTGTGCAACTTTAGAGTTTCTTTTTCTGCATGGCAGAAAAAGAAATTCTACAAATCCTGAAGTGTTTAATCTAATTATAAGCACCATGAATACTCTGAAAGATCATCAGCTCTTCCTCAGTAGCGTGTTGAGTGCCATCTGACCTGAGGGGCTCATAATCTACATTATATTGTCAATGATTTTATATATTTTTCCATGTGGCTTCTTGATAAAAAATATGAGTGTTTCATTATTTCCTTTTCCCTTGCTGAATCAATTGAGCCCTTTACCACTGTCCATATAGTGATATATGGATAAACCATGATCCGTATATAAGAAGCATTATGACTCATATGATTAGGATGCTGGGTAGGAGGTTAGCAAATCCACCTTTGAGACCCAAGTGCTGCCATGGTGTGAGTTGAGCTCCCATTCTGTACTCCAGCTCCTACCAGGGACATGAAAGGAGTTTTCAATTGGGCATCCCCTGGGCAACAGTGATATCTCTGGCTAATCCTTTCAACCCAGAAGCATCACGGTGACTGTTAAGGAATTTAAGATAGAGATTTTCTAAGAAATTTACTGACTAAACTATCCTAGGGATTGTATTGTCTGCTGATGTTAGTAAATCTATATTACTATCAAACGTACTGTAAAATAAGTATAGTAAATTTGTATATTTAAATTGATTAGTAGTGGTAAGAATTTAGTTTGATAAATTTAATTGTTAAGTAATTAATTGTTTAAATAGGGTAATATTAAATGCATTAAAGTAATATAAAGCTTTAAGGTAAAAATAAATAGAAATATATAAGAATATTAAGAAGTAATATAGTGGCAAGGAATTAATATAAACAACTTTGGATTTTTGGATTGAGTTGTATAATTGTATAGATTAATTAATTTGGGAAAGTTCTTAATTTATTAATTTATTTATTTAAGATTTAATATAAGTTATAGAAGGGCAAATTGTAGGGAAGAATAAGGATTGTGACAGAATCTAGAGAAATAGTGAGCATTGAATGGTGTTGTGGGATAAGATAGAAAGAATATTAGGACAACAAACTAAAATAATACACACGAAATGAGAAGTATTACATTAACAGTAGTGAAGACCGGAAAGAAACCCACTCAGACAACAGCTATAGTGATTGCATCACCATCTACACAAATATCCATTGAAGGGATGCTCACAACGGAGAAAACATCAGCTACAATGAATACACAGACCATGAAAGCTACACTGTTAACAATTCAGGAGACAATGATGAAATTACAGGAAAACATGACCAAGAACCATGGAGAAATGAAAACAGAGATGGAGGAGGTAAAGAGAGATGTGAGAAAGGATATTCAGAAGTTGGAGGAGAAAGTTGGCCAGATTCAAGAAGTTTTACAAAAGAATGAACAAAGACTCCAAACGATTGAAAAAAGAATGGAAAAAAACAGAAAGAAAATTAGAGTCAGTAGATCAAAGAATGAAAGAAAGAGACAAAGAAGTAGAGAACTCACTGATCCAGTGAGATGGAGAGGGCCTCATTCTATCTACGCTTTCAGAATGTGGTAGAGACGAAGGAGGAAGACCTGACTGACATAATGGCAGAGACTATTGTGGAAGCACTTCAAAGAGAGAAGAGTGAGATAATCAATGAATTAGATAAAGTCTACTGAGTCTATACAAATTACCAGAAGATTCAGACTACCAAAAGAGGTTCATATCCATTTGCGCGGAAAAAGGTGAGGGACATAATTTACAAGATCACTAGAGAGGAACCTATGACATATAAGGGTAAAGAGATCATAAAGTTAAAACAGATCCTGAAGAGTGTTTGAGAACAAAGGAAAGATTATAGCTTTCTGGCTACCCGACACAACAAAAATAATATATTGTTTAGGTGGATTACATCAGAGGGGATGTTGGTGTCATGGCAAGGGAAGAAAGTCAGGATCGACACAGTGGAGAAAGTGAAAGAATTCTACACACAGCTTCCAGGCACAGAGGAACTTGGTAGTAGCAGAGAAGAACTGGAATTGGTTAGTCAAGACAATCAACAACTGGAAAAGAATGGAACAGAACAGGAAGAGGAGGAAAGGAAGAAGGAAGAAAGACCACAAGAAGATAATAGAATAAGAACAAGAGCACAAACAGAAGCAAGGAATTACAGAAACTAATCTGTAAAGGCAAAGAGAGAAAATGGATAATAATTTGAAGATATTATCAGTAAACATAAATGGGCTTAACTCCCAGCAAAAAGAATCAAATTTTGAAAAATTGGCAAAACAAAAATGGATATAGTAGATCTTCAGGAAGTACATGTTAGAGCCCAAGATAAGAGATTTCTGCAATATAAAAACTAGGAAATTTATACAGCATTAGCGGAGGAAAAAAAGAGGAGTAGTAGTTTATGTTAGGGAAGGAGTAGAAGTACTATACACAGATTTGGTAGGGAGAACATAATATTAGAAGTAGTATGGAAACAGAAGAAAATTTTATTGGTTGCAATTTATGCACCCAACAAACAACAAGAAACATATTATAAAAATTACATGAAAAATTATTGAATTAGGCAAAGAGGAAATTTGCATAATAGGGATTTCAATGCAGTCTCAGATATAAGAAAAGATTACCAAAGTACTAGTAAAAAAAGAAAAAGAAAAATACACTCCCAAAATATTCTTTAACATGACAGAAGAAAAGAACCTAATTGATATATGGAGAATATACAGTCCAGAAGAAAAGCAGTTTACCTTTTCTTCAATTCCCAAATCATGGTCAAGAATTGATATGACATGGATAAGCAAAACTCTTATGAAAGACATAGAACGAATAGAAATAGCACCAAACATGTGGGCCTGTTTCCTCGGATATGGTGGACAGGATCATGTGGTGGCTGAGCGCCACTACATGTTTGTTGGACCCGTGTCCCTCCTGGCTGGTTTATGCCATGCGGGAGGGTACACTTGACTGGCTCCAGGCAGTTACCAATGCTTCTTTACAAGAGGGTGTCTTTCCAGCTGCCTTGAAGGAGGCGGTGGTGAGGCCCCTCCTAAAGAAGCCTGCCTTGGACCCAGCCAATTTAGACAACTTTCGTCCAGTCTCCAACCTTCATTTTTTGGTCAAGGTTGTCGAGAGTGTAGTGGCACAGCAGCTACCGATGTTCCTGGAGGAAGCTGATTACCTGGACCCATACCAATCGGGATTCAGGCCCAGGTACAGCATGGGGACGGCATTGGTCGCACTGATTGATGATCTCTGGAGGGCTCGGGGCAGGGGCTATGCCTCTGTCTTGGTCCTGTTAGACCTCTCAGCGGCTTTTGATACCATTGACCATGGTACCCTACTGCGCCGGCTCGAAGGGTTGGGAGTGGGGGGCACTGTACTGCAGTGGTTCTCATCCTACCTCTAAGGTCAGACGCAGTCGGTGTTGGCAGGGGGGAGCGGTCATCCCCTCGGCCCCTCACCTGTGGGGTTCTGCAGGGGTTGGTCCTTTCTCCCCTCCTGTTCAACATCTATATGAAGCCGCTGGGTGAGGTCATCCGTGGTTTTGGGGTGAGGTATCACCAGTACACTGATGATATCCAGCTTTTCATCTCCACCCCAAACCACCTCAGTGATGCCCTCCCCATGATGGCCCGTTGCCTCGAGGCGGTGCAGGACTGGATGGGAGTGAACAGGCTCTGACTCAACCCGAACAAGACTGAGTGGCTGTGTATACCGTCATCTCGGATAATCCAGGAGATTCCAACATTATCCATAGGGGGAGAGGTGTTGTCCCCTGTGGATAGGGCACGTAACCTGGGCATCCTCCTGGATGTACAGCTCAGTATGGAGGAGCAGGTGGGAGCCATCGCCAGGGGGGCATTTGCACAGGTTCGGCTGGTACACCAGCTCCGCCCATATCTGGACCGAGATGCGCTGTGCACAGTCACTCAGGCACTCATCACCTCTAGACTCAACTACTGCAATGTTCTCTGTTATGTATGTAGGTTTGAATGTTATTGGTTTATTTGAACTGTTCTTGTAAAATGTCAAATGGTATTGGTTTAAATAGTGCGGGAAGAAACCCTGCACTCCCATTGGCTGGCAACCACGGCTGCAGGCTATAAGAGGCAGCCGTAGCCAAGCCAGGATGGGTCCATTCGAGCTGTAGTCACTTAATAAACTCTTTGCTGGAACTCCTCGCGTCTGACTCTTCATGCAAACTTAACACTGGCAACGAAGGTGGGATTTCCCTGAAGAGAAGACGACGCGAAGAACAAGCAACGGAGCGAGATGGCTGTGCTGAACACCCCCCCCAGCCCCGTTCGATCCGGCTGCAGAAGACTGGGAATCGTATGCGGATCGCTTACAGATGTATCTGGAAGGAACGACTCTCGCCGCATCCCCGAGATGGAAGAGGGCGTCTTTCTCACGACTGCGGTCCGCAGTTTTCAAAATGGCGAAGGTGTTAGCGGGAGCTGCAGAGCTGAAGGTAATGGAATGGCCCGATTTAGAGAAACTTTTAAGAGCCCATTACGCAAGTATCGTGCCTCATTAAGAGACACAATTTTACCGCGGGATCAAGGGGATAGCGAGAATGTTAATGACTTTGTGGCAAGTTTAAGGGACATTGGGGGTGCTTGTGACTTTACCAACTTAGAAGAGGCCATGCGTGATCGGTTTGTTTTAGGACTCAAAGATAAGGTCTTACAAAGCAAACTATTATTGAAACCTAAGATCACGCTTAAAGAGGCCATTGAAGAAGCTGTTTCAGCGGAAGCCACCAAGTCCTCAGCAGCGGCCATGAAAAGATTAACAAGGCCTCAAGCCAGGCCTCAAGCCATTCTGATGGGGAAAATCCACAACAGCCCATTGCAACAAATAGACTCTGATTCAGATGGCAGTGAGGCAGAGGAGGGATTTTAGACTCAGAATGGAGAAGAAGAGAAAAGACTCTGGGAAAACAGGCAAGGATTCTATTGCAGAGGCTGTGGGGGCCACCCCACTGAATGCAAGTTCTTTGACTCCATCTGCCTACGTTGTGAAACGGGTCACATAGCCAGAGTCTGCAAGTCATCCAGAACTCCACCTAGTAGGAAAAATTTCCTGATAAAGACTTTAAGCCCAACAATTTCCTTGAAAAAATGGGGTGAAATTTAGAAGCAAATGGCAAGAATGAAACTCACCAAAAAATCACTATTGGTCATTCTTCACCCTTAAAAGCAGAAAAGTACACGTGAAGGTGTTTATTGAAGGAAGGCCTTGCCAAATGGAAGTGGACTCAGGCTCTTATTTATCTATGGTGTCATGGGACACTATTCACAGACTCTTTCCCAACATTCAGAAGAAGCATTTCCAGAAGCAAGCACTGACTCTTAAAGACTACCAAGGGAACAAGATTCCAGTAGTTGGAGCAAGAGATTTCAGCGTGCAGTTTAAAGGCCACACCAAACGTTTGCCCCTGACCATCGTGGACAAGGATCGCCCAAGCTTGCTGGGACTTGAGTGGTTCAAGCCACTAGGCATCGAGGTGACTGGCATCAATCACGTGAGCAGCTCTGAATGGGAGGAGTCCTTGAAGTCTGAGTTTCCAGAGGTCTTCAGCGAAGGACTGGGCAAGTATATGGGGACCCCTATTGCTTTCAGCCTAGACCCCAAGGTGCCCCCAATTCGTTTAAAGCCCAGGAGGGTTCCATTTGCTTTAAAGGAAAAATTGATGCACAATTAGATAAGCTCATTGCTCAAGGGTTTTAGAGCCTACTGACCACTCCAGATGGGAAACACCCATAGTCACACCAGTCAAGGCTGCTGGGTCAGTGAGAATCTGTGGTGACTATAAGGGGACACTTAACCATGCGCTGCAGCAGAGCGCATACCCAGTACCAGTTGTGCATCATCTACTCCATTCCCTTGGCAGGGTACAGTATTTGCCAAACTGGACTTGGCTCAGGCATATCAACAATTAACAGTTGATGATGCCACTGCAGAGGCACAAACAATTGTGACTCATAGAGGTGCCTTCAAATGTAAAAGACTACAATTTGGAGTAAGCGTGGCACCTGGCATTTTTCAAAGCCTTATGGAAAGAATGTTGCAAGGACTGCCAGGGTAGTGCCTTATTTTGATGATGTGTTAATCTCTGCTGAAAATGACACTCAGCTTCAAGAGAGACTCAGAGAAGTCCTTACCAGATTCAGAAAAGCGGGTTTAAAAGTCAAGGAAGACAAATGTACATTCAAAACAGACAGAGTTGAGTTCCTGGGGTACATGATTGACAAGCATGGCATCCACCCTACTGATGCCAAGGTTAAAGCAATCAAGGAAGCCCCTAAACCTAGATGCAAGACAGATTTGCAAGCCTTCCTTGGACTTATTAACTTTTATCACATGTTTCTACCTCACAAAGCATCTATTGCTGAGCCTTTTACATCGCCTGCTTGATAAGAAGGCTGTTTGGATCTGGGAGGAAGGAACAGTCAGCATTTAACAGTATTAAGAGACTAATCACATCTGATGCTGTGTTGATACAGTTCTCTGAGAATTTACCTGTTGTTCTGACTTGTGATGCATCCCCTTTTGGAGTGGGTTTTTTTGAGTCACAGGCTTCCCAGTGGAAGGGAAGCCCCAATTACATTTTACTCTCGCACTTTATCCAAAGCAGAGAGGAATTATAGCCAACTGGACAAGGAGGCATTAGCAGTCGTTGCAGCTGTTAAGAAATTTCATGAATATCTGTATGGCAGTCCATGCTGCTGAGATTGCCAGAGAGACTGCCAAAGATGCTGTGTTGGCACCTGTTATAGGCTGGATTAAGAAAGGTTGGCCTCTTCAAGATCTACCTCACCTTGCCCAACCTTTTAAGTCCAGGCAAACTGAATTATCTGTATTAAGAGGATGTATTTTGTGGGGTAACAGGGTGGTTATTCCTGCAAAACTGCAAAGGGAGGTTTTGGAAATGTTACATGAGGGTCATCCTGGGATTGTAAGGATGAAAGGTTTGGCCAGGAGTTATGTATGGTGGCCAGGTATTGATAAAATGGTTGAAAACTGGGTAGCCTCTTGTCCCAATTGCCAGGTAGTCAGGCCTGCTCCACCTCACGCCCCACACAGGAATGGGAATGTCCTAGGGGCCCATGGTCTAGAATCCACATTGATTTCGCTGGCCCTACGAGAGGGCACACTTTTCTAGTTATAGTAGATGCATATTCTAAATGGCTAGAGGTAATTCCCATGACATCCACTACAACTGAGGCTGTCATCAAGCAGCTCAGAAAATTGTTTGTAACCCATGGGTTACCTGATGTCCTTGTTTCTGACAATGGCCCTCAATTCACTTCTAACATTTTTGAATCCTTTCTAGCACAACAGGGTATCAGACATGCCCTCACTGCCCCTGGGCACCCTTCGCTAATGGCGGGCTGAACGCATGGTACGCTTTACCAAAGAGAAGCTTCAGCAGCTGGGTCCTGGGGATATCACTGAGAAGCTTGAAAACTTCTTAGTGTTCAGCACATCACTCCTAGCCCATCAAATAACTTGTCCCCAGCAGAGTTGTTGATGGGTAGGAAACTTAGGTCTTCCCTTGACCGCCTTCATCCCACTTACGCACCCAACGCACCTCTGGATTCCACTTCCAAAGTTCGTTCTTTTAGTGTGGGAGATTCTGTATATGCTAGGAAACTTATAGGTGAACCTTTGTGGATTCCTGCTGAAATAACTCACATCACTGGCCCTTGTTCTTACAGGGTACAAACAGAGGATGGCCTCCTCTGGAGCAGGCACATTGACCAACTTAGATCCAGGTTCCCTCAGGAATATCGCCCCTGTCTCTCTCTGGGTCCCTCACCTGATGTCACTTCTAGGGGAAGGGGGAACAGGAGGAAAATCAGCAAGCAAGAATCAACCCCATGTGTAATGAGCCATTGCGACAGGAACCATCCCGAACCCTGTCACAATGCCAAGATCCATCCTTAGAAGTGGAAGATTGCACATCACTACCTGACTTGGGTGCTGACATTGGAATGGAGATGGGTTGGGAGGAGAGACCAGATGCTAACAGTCTAACAGGGTCTCCTTTCACAGGAAGTCCCAACAGGGAAATGTCAGCAGACACATTTCCCTCTCACTGGGTGAGAACGTTAAAACTTCTGAACCACGAAGGTCTCAACGTACACGTAAGAGCCCCACCTATTTAAAGGAATACATTAGATAGGTTGGGGTTTGGTATGGACTGAACCTAGTGGGGAGGGGTGTTATGTATGTAGGTTTGAATGTTATTGGTTTATTTGAACTGTTCTTGTAAAATGTCAAATGGTTTTGGTTTAAATAGTGCAGGAAGAAACCCTGCACTCCCATTGGCTGTCAACCACGGCTGCAGGCTATAAGAGGCAGCTGTAGCCAAGCCAGGATGGGTCCATTTGAGCTGTAGTCACTTAATAAACTCTTTGCTGGAACTCCTCGTGTCTGACTCTTCATGCAAACTTAACATTCTCTATATGGGGCTGCCCTGCATCTCCTATGGAGACTTCAGCTGGTGCAAAATGCAGCCGCGCAGGTAGTGATGGGAGCGTCCCGATTCTCCCATATTACACCCCTCCTGCATGACTTGCATTGCCCGTTGCCGGTTGCCCTTCATGTGAGATTCAAGGTTTTGGTAACAACTTATAAAGCCCTGTATGGCTTGGGTCCAGGGTACTTGCAAGAATGTCTCCTTCCGCTGACAAACACCAATCACCCTGTGCACAGACAGGGCCTCCTGGGGATACCATCAGCTAAACAGTGTAGGCTGGTGGCCCCTAGGGGTAGGGCCTTCTCTGTGGGGGCGCCCACCCTCTGGAACCAACTACCCCTTGAGTTGCACTTGGCTCCTGATCTCCACTCCTTCCGCTGTGACCTCAAAACATGGCTATTTTTGCAATCCGGCCTGGACTGACAGGGGATCGGGGATTTTAATTTGATTGTTTATTTGGCATAATGTAATATCTTTTAAATTTCTTTTAACTTTTGTACTTTCTGTCTTTTATGTATGCCACCCTGAGTCCTTCGGGAGAGAGGGCGGCTTATAAGTCCAAATAAAACAAACAAACAAACAAACAAACAGATCATAACCCCATTACAGTAATATGGAAAGGGCAACCAAAACAAAGAAGAAGGTGGACGTTGAACCCACAGACTCTGAGAGATAAAGAATATATAATAAAATTAAAAAAAGAATTAGAAATGTTTTTTGAAGTAAATAAAAAAGAACACACTTCTTTACAGAATCTGTGGGATACAACGAAAGCCTATTTAAGAGGAATAACAATTGCTTATAATGCTAGAAAGAAAAAAGAAAGAGAAAAAGAAAGCAGTGAGTTACAGAATGAGATTAGAAAATGGGAAAGACAAGCATAATTAACACCAGAAAATGAGCAAATTATAAGTAAATGGAAATTAGCGAAACATAAATTGAATATAACAGAACAGGAAAGAAATTTAAGAGCACTGAAAGCAGTAAAGCAAAATTATTTTGAAAATGCAAATAAGCCAGGAAGATGGCTTGCATATAGGTTAAGAAAGGAGAAGGAGAAGAGATGGATACACCAATTGCAAGATAAGGAGGGAAAGATACAAAACAATACAGAAAAGAAAAAAAAATAGTATTGGAGTATTTTCGTGAGCTCTATAAACAAGAAAATAAGAGTAATGAGAGAATTATACAGTATTTAGATGAAGAAAATATTCCAACGCTATCAGAAGAAGAAAGGGAAAGATTAAATGAAGAGATTACTTTAGAGGAAGTAAAACAATTAGTAAACAAAACAACAAAAAACACCCAGAACAGATGACTTACATGCAGAGTTATATAAAAATCTATGTGAAATTCTTGACCCAATTCTTTTAGAAATCTATAATGAAATACTTAAAGGGGCAGAGCTACCAAGGTCATGGAGAGAAGCATATATCATATTAATACCAAAAGAAGGCACAGATACCACTCACATAAATAACTACAGACCAATTTCTTTGTTGAATGCTGACTACAGAATATTTATGAATTTAATGGCTGAGAGACTAAAAAATACTAAGTAGATACATACATACTGATCAAAAAGGTTTTCTTCCAACAAGACAACTTAAAAACAATATAAGAAGAGTAGTAGATATCCTGGAATATTATGAGGCTCATCCAGAAAAACAGTCTACACTTGTTTTTCTGGATGCTCAAAAAGCCTTTGACAAAGTAAATCGGGAATTTATGAGGCAACAAATAAAAGAAATGAAATTTGGGGATAAATTTGAAAAAATGTATTCAATGTATTCAAACCAAGAAGCCCGGGTTATAATTAATGGAGAAATGACCAATTCATTGAAATAGAAAAGGGAGTCAGGCAGGGATGTCCACTTTCACCTCTGCTCTTTATCATGATTTTGGAAACTTTGTTGAGGAAAATTAGACAAAACATGGAGATAAAAATGAAGAATACAAGGCCCAAGCATTTGCAGATGACCTTGTGTTCTTTATAGAAGATTCAATAAAATTGGGACCAAAATTAATTAAAGAGATAGAAAGATATGGAGAAGTGGCAGGGTTAACAATCAATAAGGATAAAACTAAAATGATAACAAAAATCTAACAGAGAAACAAAAAAAGAAATTAGAAGAGGTAATGGGCTTACAAATTGTAAAAAGAATTAAATATCTAGGAATTTGGCTCATGGCAAGATGTTCAACAATAAAAGAGGATAATTATGTAAAACTGGTACAAGAAATAAAAAAAGATCCAGAAAAATGGTGGAATTTACAATTATCATTGTTAGGAAGAATAGCGACTATTAAGATGAACATCTTGCCAAGAATATTATTCCTCTTTCAAAATATTCCAATTAAATTAGATAATTTTTTTTAACAAATTAAATAAAATTATTATGAAATTTATTTGGTCAGGGAAAACACTCAGAATAAAATTAAGCTCCTTACAAGATAATAGATGCAGAGGTGGATTTGCCCCTGCCTGGGAACTATATTATAAAGTGGCAACTTTAACATGGGCCAATTTGAGAAATAAAAGAGTCTTAATTCTAGAAGGGCATGATTTGGAAGCAGGGTGGCATGCCTTCATGTGGAACCCAGGAAATAAAAACTATACACACTTTAATAGGCATATAATTAGATGTTCACTATTAAAGGTGTGGAAAGAAGTTAAACACAAACATTATATAAAGATCCCAGGATGGGTTTCCATCATGGAGGCATTGATCCACCCTAATGCACTTGAAACTGGAAGAAAAATTACGTATTATGATGTATTAAATCCCCAAGGAAGATTAATGACGAATCAAGAAATCAGAGAACCAGGGATGAAATTAGAGTGATGGCCATATTTACAACTCAAGGCAAGATATAAAAAAGACATGGAAGAGTTTGGAATTGAGATAAAACAGAATCAATTAGATAAAATATTGGAGGGAACAGATGAAAAATTAATCTTAAAAATGTATAACTACCTGTTAGAATATGAAATGGCGGAAGAAATAGTTAAAGGCCCAATGATCGCATGGGCAAGGAATGTAGGGCACAATATTAATTTGGAAGATTGGGAAAAAATTGGAATCAAAATTACAAAATAACAAAATCAGCAATCTATAAAGAAAATCAATACAAAATGTGTTACCGGTGGTATCTGTCACCCTCAAGTTTAGCTAACATTTATCCAAACATGAGCCTGATGTGTTGGAAATGTTGGAAACGAGGGGCACTTTCTTCCACACTTGGTGGCTCTGCCCAAAAAGTAAAAAATATTGGAAAAAAATTAGATTGTGGATAAAGGAAATTACAAATATTCAGTTAGAATTTAAACCTGAAATCTTTTTGCTGGGAATGTTAAAAAGGGACTATGTAAATGAAATTAAATATTTAATTCTCCATATAATCTCAGTGGCAAGAATTGGTTGGCACAATGTTGGAAGGGAGAACAAATGCCATCAAATAATTTGATTACACAGAAAATACTTGACTGCTGAAATGGACCTACTCACACAAAAACTTAGAAATAAGGAAGACTCAAGATATATTACAGCTTGGGATAAATGGTATAATTTGATTAAAGAGAAAAAACAGGAATTTAAAAGATATATACTTGATGAACATTTTTTTTAAATTACATTTATATGCCCTTCTCCGGAGACTCAGGAGGCTTACAATTTTGGGATGCAACCCAGTGTGCTCAGCAATGAACATTTGATGAATGGAGTAGTTAAGTTAAGAATGTTTACTAAATAAGAAATGAAGAATAGTAAAATTATTATCAAGGAAAAGAACACACCATCTTAGTTGATAAGAAGTATATGTTTTATATGTTTATTTATATTGTATTGGTTTATATTGATTTTGTTGACAACGTCACGTTGTATTTGACGTATTGTATAAACTGTTTTTTTAATTGTTAATAAAGTTTTTTCTAAATTAAAAAAAAAAGAAACACCCACAGCAACTACAATGAGGCAGCATAGTAGGATTTGAGGAGGGAGAATTATTTTAATGCATTAGTTACTTAATCTGCACTGCTTACCAGTGTCCCACCTATTAAGCCATGTCTCCTTTATAGGCATTACTGAGTGCCTCTGGAATAGTATCAATCTAGAGACTCATTGCAAGCCTTTAGATGATTTTTAAAAAGATGTTTTACCCTCAAGCTTCATAATAGGTCAATGATTTAGTACTGTTTGGTTTGATTCAAAATGTTTTCCTTCTGTCACATGAGTTGCCGTTTAAGTTGTTGTGGTTTAGATCTTATACTGGGTTTAATGGTATGCTGCCAAAAGTAAATTTTGGATTAGCCTAATTAATCCAAGGAAGGAGGAAGGAAGGAAGGAAGGAAGGAAGGAAGGAAGGAAGGAAGGATTTTCCAACTCAACAAAATTTTTAAAAAAATTGTAAAGGAATTGAATGCTGAATAAAGTGGAACCAATTCTGGTAGAGGAGAGATTGGTAAAAGAAATATTGAGCACAATGAGACAGACCAGACTAGAATCTGCAGAATAAGAGCGGTTGGGAAAATCCAGACCTATTTCCCCAATGGTTCCCTTATGGGGGAGATACCTGTCTAAAGTAGGTGACTAAATAATTACAAACACCCTTTGTCCTCCTTCCTTGCTACATTATCCAGAACAGAGACATCAGCCCATCCTATGTTTTTCAGTCCAGATAAACATTGATTCAACAAAATATTTTATTTAACAGATTATTTCTATGGCCACTGCTGGTAAAGTTGGAAAGAGTTCAAGAAGTCATGTCTGTATGATTTCCCATCTTACTTTGATATCAGAAAAATATATCAAGTACAGCATATAATTATATTGTTTGGAAATAGAGAAGTTGTTATTACCTATGGGGAAAAGTATTCGAAATGAACAATTATAAAAGACTAGAAAGCCCATGATCCATTGGGTCATCATTTGGATATATTTTCTTATCTAGAAAGAAAACAAAATTACCATGGGGAGGGGCAAAATTGCGAGTGTGGAAGTGACTGCTGAATTCCTGTTGGCTTCCCTATTGAATTTCTTAATGGGAAACTGGTAGGAGTATTAAAACCTCTCTCCTCCCTCCCTCCCTCCGTCTCTCCAGTTCCTGATAGCTTCCACATTTGTTTTTCTTGTGAGAAGATATCTGGGACAAAGTCAATGGGAAAGCTAGCAGGAAATTGCAAGTCAAAGACCAGGAGGTAGGATATGATTGCTGATAGGTGGGAGAGGAAGAAGGGAAGGTGGGGAAAGCATGAGATGTGGTGATCATTGAAAATGGTTCATAAAGATATGGCATAGGTTAGGAATGGTGTTCAGTGGTACATAAAAGTTGTGACATGGTTCAGGGAGGGTCCAGTCAGGAAGACTGGGGCTGCACAGGAATGCATGAGATGTGCCAAATGGGTCATTGAAGACACATGGTGGCAAATTGTGAAGAATATGTGGGGATATGGTGTAAGTCAAGAAAATAATGTGAGGGATATTTCATTCCCATGGGAGTAATGGGTCCTAGCATTGTCTACTCTTCTACTCTCAGAGTAGAAAACCAGAAGCTATATGAAAATTAAATAGTTAGTCTTGATAGTAGTCTGGTAATAGAGAAGGTATACCAGGCAGATAGCCTGGTGTGAGAGAATGTGATCCTTAGATATTATGGATGTAGAGTATCCTTAAAATTTATATAACTCTATTGAATACAAATTGTATAGACAAGATAAAATTGGTCATGACAGATACAAACCCAATTGCTTCTCTGGGAAAATGCATTTAATATTGGTTGAAAAAGAACTTTGTGGTTTTAAAATCTGCTTTTTTTCCCCTAGTTAAGTGTGCCTTATTGTTCAGCTCAGGTAATACTAAAATAACAAAGCATTTGGGGAAGAAGATACAGCTCAGTAAACCACCACTGGAAGCTAAGATGGAAAAGATCTCCACAGCCACTGTATATTTTCCTTTGGTGCTAAGGTAAGTTGGAACAAAAGATATCCAAACACTACAAAACAGCAACATGCTGAAGGTGATGAATTTGGCTTCATTAAAACTGTCTGGTAGATTTCTGCTTAGGAAAGCCACAGTGAAATTGACAATTGCCAGGAAGCCCATAAATCCCAAGACACAATAGAACATGATAGCAGAACCTTCATTACATTCTAGTACAATCTCTTCTGCTACAGAGTGCATACTATAATCTGGGAAAGGTGGATAAATTACAACCCATAAAGTACAGATAGTTATTTGAATAAAGGAGCATGAAACAACAATGGAAAGGCTCAGCCTCCCCCCTACCCATTTCATCATTCTAGATCCTGGCTTGGTAATCAGGAAAGCAAGTACTACAATGATTGTTTTGGCCAAGATGCAAGAAACTGCTATGGAGAAGATGATGCCAAAGGCAATTTGTCGAAAAAGACATATCCACTTGTCTGGTTGGCCAATGAACAGAAAAGAACATAGAAAGGAGAACAACAGTGCTATTAGAAGGGTATATGTAAGATTTCGGTTGTTGGCTCTGACAATAGGAGTGTCTCTATATTTAAGGAAAATTCCAAGAACCAATGCTGTTAAAGAAGTAAAGAAAATGGCAACAGTGGTCAAACTGACTCCCAAGGGTTCTTTGTAAGACAAAAAGCTTATACTTTTTGGAATGCAGAAGTCTCGTTTATTGCTTGGATAATGATCTTCTGGACAATTAAAACACTCCTCCATGTCTAGAGAGGGGAAAAATGTATTTTCAGTGCAGGATTCAATAATTAATCTCCAATGAACGTTATTTCACCTACATATATACTAGATTTAGACTAGCTTTGGCTGATGGGGGAGCTCTCTCTCCATTTGCAAAATGTCCTTTTGTCTAATGAACACAGTGTGTTCCCTCAAGGAAGGAAGTAACTCCTTCCAGTGCTTCACTGGGGGGAAGTTATAATCAGAATGTTTTAAGAACAAGTCAGATGTAACATTTCTGGGTATGAAGAAATTGCCCACATCTCTCTTGAAACATCTTACATCTTATAGTGAAACATCTTATAGTAATGTCATTCCTCTTCTCACCAAATCACACATTCTTATTTATCTTATATATCCAGTAATCATTTTACATCAATTAATTATAAAAGGTTAGCAAATCAATATTTTGGAGTACACCAATATACTTTCCTTCCTTCCTTCCTTCCTTCCTTCCTTCCTTCCTTCCTTCCTTCCTTTCTTTCTTTTCTTTCTTTCTTTTCCTTTCCTTTGCCATATTTTGTTTTCTAAATTTCATGTTTAATATTGGATTTATATTCAGGAGATCAAAGAAACACTTAAAAGTTCCACCCATACCATGCCATTTTATTTTTGTATAATCTTAGAGAACAAATTCTGAATGGTTCAGCCACACAATTAATGAAAAGATATTTGACTTGAGATCTTGGTCCTGATCAAATTATGGTGGTTTACCCAAGAGCAAACAAGCACACACTTCATTACTTTACATTACTTTAGCCATTACTTTACATTACTTTTTCATTATTTTAGGCAGGATATTTCATTATTTAGTAAAAATATATATTACCACTCTTGTTTGAAATCTTCATTTTAGAGCATGGAAGGCATTCATAACAACAAAATGGCTTATCTTCTGTTTTGTCTTCCTATAACCTGAAGGACAATTGCTGTTGCATAGAGAAAGAGGACGATCTGTTGGTAAATGAGACCGGGCATTGAATTAGAACTAATTTCATTTCACCTACAAAATTCTGGTATAAAATACTGTAATAAATGGGGTATTTTTGGAAATTATTAGGGTATTCTCTGCCTAATGAAGGATTTAGAAATCAATATACTTCTAAATGGCATGCTGTCTATTAATGCAGTGTATTGTTAGTCTAAATAGATAAGGGGCATGCATAAGTGCACCATTGTGCCTACCGTCCCTGTTCTATTGTCCCCATTTATTCATTCCTATTTTCTGTAAAACTTACTCATGTTTATACTTATACCTATTATCTTGTAGGTGATTAACAAATCAAATCAAATCAAATCAATCAGTCAATAAATATTGTCCAGACAGGTAATCATACCTAGATGACCTTGGCTGATCAAGGAAGCTGCGTTTGTGCAACCCTGTCATCACCAAGAGATGTGACTGACAGGTGGGAGTTATCTGAATTCCCTTGCATTAGGTATTGAGATGAGACTGTCATATTTTCTCAAATATGACCTACCTGGTTAAACATGGTAGGCCAGATGATGTCATCTGCAGAAATAGTGAGAACCAAAGGATCTATCTTTCCAACTTTGACTCTAACAAAGGACTGATTTGGGAATGTGATCCAGTTAATAATATCAAATGCAGCAATTAGCTTCCCATTTTGATCAAAAGAGACCTTTCCCCAGCACTGTTGTTAAATGAAACACTTCTCAAATAGTATAAACAGAAGAATTGTTACATATGATATATATGTAACCATTCAAAAGAAAAGCATATAAAGGATATTTAGTGGTCATGTTATTAATCTTTTATGATCTATTTGCATTTCAATAGTAAAACAATTCAAGCTTCACAATTATATACTTACACTACACATTCAAAGATCTATATACTATAGTCTATAATACTATCAAACAGTGTTATATGTAGACACTTCATTGTATTGTTTTGTGGTCAACTACTAGAAATATTCTGAACTACAGGGATAAATTGCAAGGTTAATAAATACAATAAATTGCAATAAAGATTGTCAATATTGTACAGTTTCCAAAAAGAATGAAAAATCTAATGAACATGAAACATAAATTGGTTATAAAAGAGGAAAGATAGATGTAGATGCTTAGATATAGATATATATTGGAATTCATATTATGACTAATACTTATCAAAGATTTGATTTTTAAATAAAGCTGTCTAAATATACTACAATGATCATTTCACTGATTTGTGATGGTGAAGTTTATTTATTTTATTTATTTATACTGGGATTTCTATGCCCCTATCTCCCAAAGGACTCAGGGAAGCTCACAACAGTAAAAAACAACAATACAAAAATTAAAAGCAAATTAAATTAATACATCCCAATATAATGAATTAAAAACACACTACCAAAAGCCCCTCCCTCCATCAGTCCAGGTCAGCAAATTGGAAAAGCCATGTTTTCAGGCCATGCCAGAAGGATAGAAGGTCAGGGGCCACCCGAAGCTCCAGGGGCAACTGATTCCACAGGGTGGGTGCTCCCACAGAGAAGGCCCTACCCCTAGGGGTCACCAGCCTACACTGTCTGGCCGACAGCACCTCAAGGAGGCCCTGTCTGTGGGAGTGCACAGAACATTGGGA
>SOZL01000352.1:85576-189132 GCA_009733165.1 Naja naja | reverse complement strand
TGTATGTAGGTTTGAATGTTATTGGTTTATTTGAACTGTTCTGTAAAATGTCAAATGGTATTGGTTTAAATAGTGCAAGAAACCCTGCACTCCCATTGGCTGGCAACCACGCTGCAGGCTATAAGAGGCAGCCGTAGCCAAGCCAGGACGGGTCCATTCGAGCTGTAGTCACTAATAAACTCTTGTTGGAACTCCTCGCCTGACTCTTCATGCAAACTTAACACTGGCAACGGATGGGATTTCTGAAGAGAAGACGACGCGAAGAACAAGCAACTGAGCGAGATGGCTGCGCTGAACACCCCCAGCCCCGCTCGATCCGCTGCGGAAGACTGGGAATCGTGATGCGGATCGCCAGATGTATCTGGAAGGAACGACTCGCCGCATCCCGAGACGGAAGAGGGCGGTCTTTCTCACGACCGCGGTCCGCAGTCTTCAAAATGGCGAAGGCGTTAGCGGGAGCTGCAGAGCTGAAGGTAATGGAATGGCCCGATTTAGAGAAACTTTTAAGAGCCCATTACCCACAAGTATCGCGGCTCATTAAGAGACATAATTTTACCCGGGATCAAGGGATAGCGAATGTTAATGACTTTGGCAAGTTTAAGGGACATTGGGGGCTTGTGACTTTACCAACTTAGAAGAGGCCATGCGATTTGTTTTAGGCCTCAAAGATAAGGTCTTACAAAGCAAACTATTAATGAAACCTAAGATCACGCTTAAAGAGGCCATTGAAGAAGCTGTTTCAGCGAAGCCACCAAGTCCTCAGCAGCAGCGCCATGAAAAGATTAACAAGGCCTCAAGCCAGGCCTCAAGCCATTCTGATGGGGAAAAACAACAGCCCATTGCTACAACAAAGACTCTGATTCAGATGGCAGTGAGGCAGAGGAGGATTTTTAGACTCAGAATGGAGAAGAAGAGAAAAGACTCTGGAAAAACAGGCAAGGATTCTATTGCAGAGGCTGGGGGCACCCCGACTGAATGCAAGTTCTTTGACTCCATCTGCCTACGCTAGAGAAACGGGTCACATAGCCAGAGTCTGCAAATCATCCAGAACTCCACCTAGGAAAAAATTTCCTGATAAAGACTTTAAGCCCAACAATTTCTTGAAAAATGGGGAAATTTAGAAGCAAATGGCAAGAATGAAACTCACCAAACAATCACTATTGGTCATTCTTCACCCTTAAAAGCAGAAAAGTACACGAAGGTGTTTATTGAAGGAAGGCCTGCCAAATGGAAGTGGACTCAGGCTCTTATCTATGGTGTCATGGGACACTATCCACAGACTCTTTCCCAACATTCAGAAGAAGCATTTCCAGAAGCAAGCACTGACTCTAAAGACTACCAAGGGAACAAGATTCCAGTAGTTGGAGCAAGAGATTTCAACGCAGTTTAAAGGCCACACCAAACGCTTGCCCCTGACCATCGTGGACAAGGATCGCCCAAGCTTGCTGGGACTTGAGTGGTTCAAGCCACTAGGCATCGAGGTGACTGGCATCAATCACGGAGCAGCTCTGAATGGGAGGAGTCCTTGAAGTCTGAGTTTCCAGAGGTCTTCAGCGAAGGACTGGGCAAGTATATGGGGACCCTATTGCTTTCAGCCTAGACCCCAAGGTGCCCCAATTGTTTAAAGCCCAGGAGGGTTCCATTTGCTTTAAAGGAAAAATTGATGCACAATTAGATAAGCTCATTGCTCAAGGGTTTTAGAGCCTACTGACCACTCCAGATGGAAACACCATAGTCACACCAGTCAAGGCTGATGGGTCAGTGAGAATCTGTGGTGACTATAAGGGGACACTTAACCATGCGCTGCAGCAGAGCGCATACCCAGTACCAGTTGTGCATCATCTGCTCCATTCCCTTGGCAGGGGTACAGTATTTGCAAACTGGATTTGGCTCAGGCATATCAACAATTAACAGTTGATGATGCCACTGCAGAGGCACAAATTGTGACTCATAGAGGTGCCTTCAAATGTAAAAGACTACAATTTGGAGTAAGCGTGGCACCTGGCATTTTTCAAAGCCTTATGGAAAGAATGTTGCAAGGACTGCCAGGGTGATGATGTGTTAATCTCTGCTGAAAATGACACTCAGCTTCAAGAGAGACTCAGAGAAGTCCTTACCAGATTCAGAAAAGCGGTTTAAAAGTCAAGGAAGACAAATGTACACTCAAAACAGACAGAGTTGAGTTCCTGGGGTACATGATTGACAAGCATGGCATCCACCCTACTGATGCCAAGGTTAAAGCAATCAAGGAAGCCCCTAAACCTAGATGCAAGACAGATTTGCAAGCCTTCCTTGGACTTATTAACTTTTATCACATGTTTCTACCTCACAAAGCATCTATTGCTGAGTTTACATCGCCTGCTTGATAAGAAGGCTGTTTGGATCTCAGGAAGGAACAGTCAGCATTTAACAGTATTAAGAGACTAATCACATCTGATGCTGTGTTGATACAGTTCTCTGAGAATTTGCCTGTTGTTCTGACTTGTGATGCATCCCTTTGGAGTGGGTTTTTTTTTTTTGAGTCACAGGCTTCCCAGTGGGAAGGGAAGCCTAATATATTTGGTATTTCTGTGACTTTATCCAAAGCAGAGAGAGGAATTATAGCCAACTGACAAAGGAGGCATTAGCAGTCGCTGCAGCTGTTAAGAAATTCCCATGAATATCTGTATGGCAGTCCATGCTGCTGAGATTGCCAGAGAGACTGCCAAAGATGCTGTGTTGGCACCTGTTATAGGCTGGATTAAGAGTTGGCTTCTTTCAAGATCTACCTCACCTTGCCCAACCTTTAAGTCCAGGCAAACTGAATTATCTGTATTAAGAGGATGTATTTGTGGGGTAACATGGTTATTCCTGCAAAACTGCAAAGGGAGGTTTTGGAAATGTTACATGAGGGTCATCCTGGGATTGTAAGGATGAAAGGTTTGGCCAGGAGTTATGTATGGTGGCCAGGTATTGACAAAATGGTTGAAAACTGGGTAGCCTTGTCCCACTGCCAGGTAGTAGTCAGGCCTGCTCCACCTCACGCTCCCACACAGGAATGGGAATGTCCTAGGGGAATCCACATTGATTTTGCAGCCCCACGAGAGGGCACACTTTCTAGTTATAGTAGATGCATATTCCAAATGGCTAGAGTAATTCCCCACATCCACTACAACTGAGGCTGTCAAGCAGCTCAGAAAATTGTGTAACCCATGGGTTACCAGATGTCCTTGTTTCTGACAATGGCCTCAATTCACTCATCTAACATTTTTGAATCCTTTCTAGCACAACAGGGTATCAGACATGCCCTCACTGCCCCTGGGCACCCTTCTCGCCAATGGTCGGGCTGAACGATGGTACGCTTTACCAAAGAGAAGCTTCAGCAGCTGGGTCCTGGGGATATCACTGAGAAGCTTGAAAACTTAGTGTTCAGCACATCACTCCTAGCCCATCAAATAACTTGTCCCCAGCAGAGTTGTTGATGGGTAGGAAACTTAGGTCTTCCTTGACCGCCTTCATCCCACTTATACTCCAACGCCCACTGGATTCCACTTCCAAAGTTCGCTCTTTTAGTGTGGGAGATTCTGTATATGCGAACCTTATAGGTGAACCTTTGTGATTCCTGCTGAAATAACTCACATCACTGGCCCTCGTTCAGGGTACAAACAGAGGATGCCTCCTCTGGAGCAGGCACATTGACCAACTTAGATCCAGGTTCCCTCAGGAACATGCCTCTGTCTCTCTGGGTCCTCACCTGATGTCACTTCTAGGGGAAGGGGGAACAGGAGGAAAATCAGCAAACAAGAATCAACCCCATGTACTGAGCCATTGCGACAGGAACCATCCCAACCCTGTCACAATGCCAAGATCCATCCTTAGAAGTGGAAGATTGCACATCACTACCTGACTTGGGTGCTGACATTGGAATGGAGATGGGTTGGGAGAGAGACCAGATTCTAACAGTCTAACAGGGTCTCCTTTCACAGGAAGTCCCAACAGGAAATGTCAGCAGACACATTTCCTCACTGGGTGAGAACGTTAAAACTGAACCAAGGTCTCAACATCGCAAGAGCCCCACCTATTTAAAGGAATACATTAGATAGGTTTGTATGGACTGAACCTAGTGGGGAGGTTTATGTATGTAGGTTTGAATGTTATTGGTTTATTTGAACTGTTCTTGTAAAATGTCAAATGGTTTGGTTTAAATAGTGCGGAAGAAACCCTGCACTCCCATTGGCTGGCAACCACGGCTGCAGGCTATAAGAGGCAGCTGTAGCCGCCAGGATGGGTCCATTTGAGCTGTAGTCACTAATAAACCTTTGCTGGAACTCTCGGTCTGACTCTTCATGCAAACTTAACATTCTCTATATATAGCTGCCCTGCATCTCCTATGGAGATTCAGCTGGCAAAAATGCAGCCGCCAAGAGTAGTGATGGGAGCTGCCCATTCTCCCATATTACACCCTCCTGCATGACTTGCATTGCCTGCTGTCGGGTTGCCTTCATGTGAGATTCGCTGTTTGGTAACAACTTATAAAGCCCTGTATGGCTTGGGTCCAGGGTACTGCAAGAATGCTCCTTCCTGCTGACAAACACCAATCACCCTGTGCACAGACAGGGCCTCCTGGGGATACCATCACAAACAGTGTAGGCTGGTGGCCCCTTTAGGCCTTCTCTGTGGGGCTGCTCCACCCTCTGGAACCAACTACCCCTGAGCAACTGGCTCCTGATCTCACTCCTTCCGGCCAGACCTCAAAACATGGCTATTTTTTGCAATCCGCCTGACTGACAGGATCTGGGATTTTAATTTGATTGTTTATTACATAATGTAATATCTTTTTAAATTTCTTTTAACTTTTGTAATTTTCTGTCTTATGTATGCCAATCTGAGTCCTTCGAGAGAGGGCAGTTTATAAGTCCAAATAAACAAACAAACAAACAAATAAACAGATCATAACCCCATATCATTACATAATATGGAAAGGGCAACCAAAACAAAGAAGAAGGTGGACGTTGAAACAGACTCTGAGATAAAGAATATATAATAAAATTAAAAAGAATTAGAAATGTTTGAAGTAAATAAAAGAACACACTTTTACAGAATCTGTGGGATACAACGAAAGCCTATTTAAGAGGAATAACAATTGCTTATAATGCTAGAAAAGAAAAGAAAGAGAAAAGAAAGCAATGAGTTACAGAATGAGATTAGAAAATGGAAAGAAACATAATTACCAGAAATGAGCAAATTATAAGTAAATGGAAATTAGCAAACATAAATTGAATATAACAGAACAGGAAAGAAATTTAAGAGCACTGAAAGCAGTAAAGCAAAATTATTTTGAAAATGCAAATAAGCAGGAAGATGGCTTGCATATAGGTTAAGAAAGGAGAAGGAGAAGAGATGGATACACCAATTGCAAGATAAGGAGGGAAAGATACAAAACAATACAGAAAAGAAAAAAATAGTATTGAGTATTTTCGTGAGCTCTATAAACAAGAAAATAAGAGTAATGAGAGAATTATACAGTATTTAGAGGAAGAAAATATTCCAACACTATCAGAAGAAGAAAGGGAAAGATTAAATGAAGAGATTACTATAGAGGAAGTAAAACAATTAGTAAACAAAACAACAAAAAAACACCCAGAACAGATGACTTACATGCAGAGTTATATAAAAATCTAGGTGAAATTCTTGACCCAATTCTTTTAGAAATCTATAATGAAATACTTAAAGGGACAGAGCTACCAAGGTCATGGAGAGAAGCATATATCATATTAATACCGAAAGAGGGCACAGATACCACTCACATAAATAACTACAGACCAATTTCTTTGTTGAATGCTGACTACAGAATATTTATGAATTTAATGGCTGAGAGACTAAAAATACTAAGTAGATATATACATACTGATCAAAAAGGTTTTCTTCCAACAAGACAACTTAAAAACAATATAAGAACAGTAGTAGATATCCTGAATATTATGAGGCTCATCCAGAAAAACAGTCTACACTTGTTTTTCTGGATGCTCAAAAGCCTTTGACAAAGTAAATCGGGAATTTATGAGGCAACAAATAAAAGAAATGAAATTTGGGGATAAATTTGAAAAATGTATTCAATGTATTCAAACCAAGAAGCCGGGTTATAATTAATGGAGAAATGACCAATTCATTCAAATAGAAAAGGGAGTCAGGCAGGGATGTCCACTTTCACCTCTGCTCTTTATCATGATTTTGGAAACTTTGTTGAGGAAAATTAGACAAAACATGGAGATAAAATGAAGAATACAAGGCCCAAGCATTTGCAGATGACCTTGTGTTCTTTATAGAAGATTCAATAAAATTGGGACCAAAATTAATTAAAGAGATAGAAAGATATGGAGAAGTGGCAGGGTTAACAATCAATAAGGATAAAACTAAAATGATAACAAAAAATCTAACAGAGAAACAAAAAAAGAAATTAGAAGAGGTAATGGGCTTACAAATTGTAAAAAGAATTAAATATCTAGGAATTTGGCTCATGGCAAGATGTTCAACAATAAAAGAGGATAATTATGTAAAACTGGTACAGAAATAAAAAAGATCCAGAAAAATGGTGGAATTTACAATTATCATTGTTAGGAAGAATAGCGACTATTAAGATGAACATCTTGCCAAGAATATTATTCAATTAAATTAGATAATTTTTTTAACAAATTAAATAAAATTACTATGAAATTTATTTGGTCAGGGAAACACTCAGAATAAAATTAAGCTCCTTACAAGATAATAGATGCAGAGGTGGATTTGGCCCCTGCCTGGGAACTATATTATAAAGTGGCAACTTTAACATGGGCCAATTTGAGAAATAAAAGAGTCTTAATTCTAGAAGGGCATGATTTGGAAGCAGGGTGGCATGCCTTCATGTGGAACCCAGGAAATAAAACTATACACACTTTAATAGGCATATAATTAGATGTTCACTATTAAAGGTGTGGAAAGAAGTTAAACACAAACATTATATAAAGATCCCAGGATGGGTTTCCATCATGGAGGCATTGATCCACCCTAATGCACTTGAAACTGGAAGAAAAATTACGTATTATGATGTATTAAATCCCCAAGGAAGATTAATGACGAATCAAGAAATCAGAGAACCAGGGATGAAATTAGAGTGATGGCCATATTTACAACTCAAGGCAAGATATAAAAAGACATGGAAGAGTTTGGAATTGAGATAAAACAGAATCAATTAGATAAAATATTGGAGGAACAGATGAAAAATTAATCTTAAAATGTATAACTACCTGTTAGAATATGAAATGGCGGAAGAAATAGTTAAAGGCCCAATGATCATGGGCAAGGAATGTAGGGCACAATATTAATTTGGAAGATTGGGAAAAAATTGGAATCAAAATTACAAAATAACAAAATCAGCAATCTATAAAGAAAATCAATACAAAATGTGTTACCGGTGGTATCTGTCACCCTCAAGTTTAGCTAACATTTATCCAAACATGAGCCTGATGTGTTGGAAATGTTGGAAACGAGGGCACTTTCTTCCACACTTGGTGGCTCTGCCCAAAAGTAAAAATATTGGAAAAAATTAGATTGTGGATAAAGGAAATTACAAATATTCAGTTAGAATTTAAACCTGAAATCTTTTTGCTGGGAATGTTAAAAAGGGACTATGTAAATGAAATTAAATATTTAATTCTCCATATAATCTCAGTGGCAAGAATTGGTTGGCACAATGTTGGAAGGGAGAACAAATGCCATCAAATAATTTGATTACACAGAAAATACTTGACTGCTGAAATGGACCTACTCACACAAAAACTTAGAAATAAGGAAGACTCAAGATATATTACAGCTTGGGATAAATGGTATAATTTGATTAAAGAGAAAAAACAGGAATTTAAAAGATATATACTTGAGGAACATTTTTTTTTAAATTACATTTATATGCCGCCCTTCTCCGGAGACTCAGGGAGGCTTACAATTTTTGGGATGCAACCCAGTGTGCTCAGCAATGAACATTTGATGAATGGAGTAGTTAAGTTAAGAATGTTTACTAAATAAGAAATGAAGAATAGTAAAATTATTATCAAGGAAAAGAACACACCATCTTAGTTGATAAGAAGTATATGTTTTATATGTTTATTTATATTGTATTGGTTTATATTGATTTTGTTGACAACGTAATGTTGTATTTGACATATTGTATAAACTGTTTTTAATTGTTAATAAAGTTTTTCTAAATTAAAAAAAAGAAACACCCACAACAACTACAATGAGGCAGCATAGTAGGATTTGAGGAGGGAGAATTATTTTAATGCATTAGTTACTTAATCTGCACTGCTTACCAGTGTCCCACCTATTAAGCCATGTCTCCTTTATAGGCATTACTGAGTGCCTCTGGAATAGTATCAATCTAGAGACTCATTGCAAGCCTTTAGATGATTTTTAAAAAGATGTTTACCCTCAAGCTTCATAATAGGTCAATGATTTAGTACTGTTTGGTTTGATTCAAAATGTTTTCCTTCTGTCACATGAGTTGCCGTTTAAGTTGTTGGTTTAGATCTTATACTGGGTTTAATGGTATGCTGCCAAAAGTAAATTTTGGATTAGCCTAATTAATCCAAGGAAGGAAGGAAGGAAGGAAGGAAGGAAGGAAGGAAGGAAGGATTTTCCAACTCAACAAAATTTTTAAAAAAATTGTAAAGGAATTGAATGCTGAATAAAGTGGAACCAATTCTGGTAGAGGAGAGATTGGTAAAAGAAATATTGAGCACAATGAGACAGACCAGACTAGAATCTGCAGAATAAGAGCGGTTGGGAAAATCCAGACCTATTTCCCCAATGGTTCCCTTATGGGGGAGATACCTGTCTAAAGTAGGTGACTAAATAATTACAAACACCCTTTGTCCTCCTTCCTTGCTACATTATCCAGAACAGAGACATCAGCCCATCCTATGTTTTTCAGTCCAGATAAACATTGATTCAACAAAATATTTTATTTAACAGATTATTTCTATGGCCACTGCTGGTAAAGTTGGAAAGAGTTCAAGAAGTCATGTCTGTATGATTTCCCATCTTACTTTGATATCAGAAAAATATATCAAGTACAGCATATAATTATATTGTTTGGAAATAGAGAAGTTGTTATTACCTATGGGGAAAAGTATTCCGGGAAATGAACAATTATAAAAGACTAGAAAGCCCATGATCCATTGGGTCATCATTTCGGATATATTTTCTTATCTAGAAAGAAAAACAAAATTACCATGGGGGGGGCAAAATTGCGAGTGTGGAAGTGACTGCTGAATTCCTGTTGGCTTCCCTATTGAATTTCTTAATGGGAAACTGGTAGGGAGTATTAAAAACCTCTCTCCCTCCCTCCCTCCCTCCGTCTCTCCAATTCCTGATAGCTTCCACATTTGTTTTTCTTGTGAGAAGATATCTGGGACAAAGTCAATGGGAAAGCTAGCAGGAAATTGCAAGTCAAAGACCAGGAGGTAGGATATGATTGCTGATAGGTGGGAGAGGAAGAAGGGAAGGTGGGGGAAAGCATGAGATGTGGTGATCATTGAAAATGGTTCATAAAGATATGGCATAGGTTAGGAATGGTGTTCAGTGGTACATAAAAGTTGTGACATGGTTCAGGGAGGGTCCAGTCAGGAAGACTGGGGCTGCACAGGAATGCATGAGATGTGCCAAATGGGTCATTGAAGACACATGGTGGCAAATTGTGAAGAATATGTGGGGATATGGTGTAAGTCAAGAAAATAATGTGAGGGATATTTCATTCCCATGGGAGTAATGGGTCCTAGCATTGTCTACTCTTCTACTCTCAGAGTAGAAAACCAGAAGCTATATGAAAATTAAATAGTTAGTCTTGATAGTAGTCTGGTAATAGAGAAGGCCGTATACCAGGCAGATAGCCTGGTGTGAGAGAATGTGATCCTTAGATATTATGGATGTAGAGTATCCTTAAAATTTATATAACTCTATTGAATACAAATTGTATAGACAAGATAAAATTGGTCATGACAGATACAAACCCAATTGCTTCTCTGGGAAAATGCATTTAATATTGGTTGAAAAAGAACTTTGTGGTTTTAAAATCTGCTTTTTTTCCCCTAGTTAAGTGTGCCTTATTGTTCAGCTCAGGTAATACTAAAATAACAAAGCATTTGGGGAAGAAGATACAGCTCAGTAAACCACCACTGGAAGCTAAGATGGAAAAGATCTCCACAGCCACTGTATATTTTCCTTTGGTGCTAAGGTAAGTTGGAACAAAAGATATCCAAACACTACAAAACAGCAACATGCTGAAGGTGATGAATTTGGCTTCATTAAAACTGTCTGGTAGATTTCTGCTTAGGAAAGCCACAGTGAAATTGACAATTGCCAGGAAGCCCATAAATCCCAAGACACAATAGAACATGATAGCAGAACCTTCATTACATTCTAGTACAATCTCTTCTGCTACAGAGTGCATACTATAATCTGGGAAAGGTGGATAAATTACAACCCATAAAGTACAGATAGTTATTTGAATAAAGGAGCATGAAACAACAATGGAAAGGCTCAGCCTCCCCCCTACCCATTTCATCATTCTAGATCCTGGCTTGGTAATCAGGAAAGCAAGTACTACAATGATTGTTTTGGCCAAGATGCAAGAAACTGCTATGGAGAAGATGATGCCAAAGGCAATTTGTCGAAAAAGACATATCCACTTGTCTGGTTGGCCAATGAACAGAAAAGAACATAGAAAGGAGAACAACAGTGCTATTAGAAGGGTATATGTAAGATTTCGGTTGTTGGCTCTGACAATAGGAGTGTCTCTATATTTAAGGAAAATTCCAAGAACCAATGCTGTTAAAGAAGTAAAGAAAATGGCAACAGTGGTCAAACTGACTCCCAAGGGTTCTTTGTAAGACAAAAAGCTTATACTTTTGGAATGCAGAAGTCTCGTTTATTGCTTGGATAATGATCTTCTGGACAATTAAAACACTCCTCCATGTCTAGAGAGGGGGAAAAATGAAGTATTTTCAGTGCAGGATTCAATAATTAATCTCCAATGAACGTTATTTCACCTACATATATACTAGATTTAGACTAGCTTTGGCTGATGGGGGAGCTCTCTCTCCATTTGCAAAATGTCCTTTTGTCTAATGAACACAGTGTGTTCCTCAAGGAAGGAAGTAACTCCTTCCAGTGCTTCACTGGGGAAGTTATAATCAGAATGTTTTAAGAACAAGTCAGATGTAACATTTCTGGGTATGAAGAAATTGCCCACATCTCTCTTGAAACATCTTACATCTTATAGTGAAACATCTTATAGTAATGTCATTCCTCTTCTCACCAAATCACACATTCTTATTTATCTTATATATCCAGTAATCATTTTACATCAATTAATTATAAAAAGGTTAGCAAATCAATATTTTGGAGTACACCAATATACTTTCCTTCCTTCCTTCCTTCCTTCCTTCCTTCCTTCCTTCCTTCCTTCCTTCCTTCCTTCCTCTTTCTTTCTTTCTTTCTTTTCCTTTCCTTTGCCATATTTTGTTTTCTAAATTTCATGTTTATATATTGGATTTATATTCTGCCTTTTCAGGGAGAGCTCAAAGAAACACTTAAAAGTTCCACCCATACCATGCCATTTTATTTTTGTATAATCTTAGAGAACAAATTAAGATCTGAATGGTTCAGAGCCACACAATTAATGAAAAGATATTTGACTTGAGATCTTGGTCCTGATCAAATTATGGTGGTTTACCCAAGAGCAAACAAGCACACACTTCATTACTTTACATTACTTTAGCCATTACTTTACATTACTTTTTCATTATTTTAGGCAGGGATATTTCATTATTTAGTAAAAAATATATATTACCACTCTTGTTTGAAATCTTCATTTTAGAGCATGGAAGGCATTCATAACAACAAAATGGCTTATCTTCTGTTTTTGTCTTCCTATAACCTGAAGGACAATTGCTGTTGCATAGAGAAAGAGGACGTATCTGTTGGTAAATGAGACCGGGCATTGAATTAGAACTAATTTCATTTCACCTACAAAATTCTGGTATAAAATACTGTAATAAATGGGGTATTTTTGGAAATTATTAGGGTATTCTCTGCCTAATGAAGGATTTAGAAATCAATATACTTCTAAATGGCATGCTGTCTATTAATGCAGTGTATTGTTAGTCTAAATAGATAAGGGGCATGCATAAGTGCACCATTGTGCCTACCGTCCCTGTTCTATTGTCCCCATTTATTCATTCCTATTTTCTGTAAAACTTACTCATGTTTATACTTATACCTATTATCTTGTAGGTGATTAACAAATCAAATCAAATCAAATCAATCAGTCAATAAATATTGTCCAGACAGGTAATCATACCTAGATGACCTTGGCTGATCAAGGAAGCTGAGATGTGACTGACAGGTGGGAGTTATCTGAATTCCCTTGCATTAGGTATTGAGATGAGACTGTCATATTTTCTCAAATATGACCTACCTGGTTAAACATGGTAGGCCAGATGATGTCATCTGCAGAAATAGTGAGAACTGCTTCTGGTTGAGACAAAGGATCTATCTAACTGAAACAGTTTCAAATAGTAGATGAGCAGAATCAAAATTGTTACATATGATATATATGTAACCATTCAAAAGAAAAGCATATAAAGGATATTTAGTGGTCATGTTATTAATCTTTTATGATCTATTTGCATTTCAATAGTAAAACAATTCAAGCTTCACAATTATATACTTACACTACACATTCAAAGATCTATATACTATAGTCTATAATACTATCAAACAGTGTTATATGTAGACACTTCATTGTATTGTTTTGTGGTCAACTACTAGAAATATTCTGAACTACAGGGATAAATTGCAAGGTTAATAAATACAATAAATTGCAATAAAGATTGTCAATATTGTACAGTTTCCAAAAAGAATGAAAAATCTAATGAACATGAAACATAAATTGGTTATAAAAGAGGAAAGATAGATGTAGATGCTTAGATATAGATATATATTGGAATTCATATTATGACTAATACTTATCAAAGATTTGATTTTTAAATAAAGCTGTCTAAATATACTACAATGATCATTTCACTGATTTGTGATGGTGAAGTTTATTTATTTTATTTATTTATACTGGGATTTCTATGCCGCCCTATCTCCCAAAGGACTCAGGGAAGCTCACAACAGTAAAAAACAACAATACAAAAATTAAAAGCAAATTAAATTAATACATCCCAATATAATGAATTAAAACACACTACCAGTAAAAGCCCCCTCCCCTCCATCAGTCCAGGTCAGCAAATTGGAAAAGCCATGTTTTCAGGCCATGCCAGAAGGATAGAAGGTCAGGGGCCACCCGAAGCTCCAGGGGCAACTGATTCCACAGGGTGGGTGCTCCCACAGAGAAGGCCCTACCCCTAGGGGTCACCAGCCTACACTGTCTGGCCGACAGCACCTCAAGGAGGCCCTGTCTGTGGGAGTGCACAGAACATTGGGAAGTCGTTGCTGGCAGCAAAGGTTCCTGTAAATACCCTGGTCCTAAGCCATGTAGGGCTTTGTAGATGAGCACCAGCACCTTGAATCTCACCCGGAGGGCAACTGGTAGCCAATGCAGCTCATGCAGGAGGGGTGTAACATGGGAGTATCGGGACACTCCCATCACAACACGCACAGCCGCATTCTGGACCACTTGAAGCCTCCAAATGGTCCTCAATGGCAGCCCCATGTAAAGAGCATTGCCGTAGTCTAAATGAGTGCATAAATAACTGTATGCAAGGCATCCTGCTCCAGCTAGGGGCGCAAGTGGCACACCAGGTGAACCTGGCAAATGCCCCCCTAGCCACGGCTCCCACCTGATCCTCCAAAGTGAGCTGTGCATCCAGGAGGAGACCCAAGTTGCATACCCTATCTACGGGGGGCAACACCTCTCCCCCCATAACTAAAGATGGAACATCCTGGAAAACCCGAGATGCCGGTACGTACAGCCATTCGGTCTTAGCCGGGTTGAGCCGAAGCCTGTTCCTCCCCATCCAGATCCGTACCACTTCCAGACACCTGGACATCATGTCGAGAGCATCACTGGGTTGGTTTGGGATGGAGATAAAAAGCTGAGTATCATCAGCATACTGATGATACCTCACCCCAAAACCACGGATGATCTCGCCCAATGGTTGAACAAGAGGGGCAAAAGAACCGACCTCTGGGGCACTCCACAAAGGAGGGGCCTCACCACCGCCTCCTTCAAGGCAGTGGGAAAGAATCTCTCACTCAAAGAAGCATTGACCACTGCCTGGAGCCAGCCTCATGTAACCTCCTGGGTGGCATAAACCAGCCAGGAGGGACACGGGTCCAATGAATATGTGGCAGCACTCAGCTTCCCCATGATCCCGTCCACCTCATGTGGAGTTACAGGATCAAACTCTTCCCAGATAGAATTCATAAGACCCGTCTCTTCACTCCCATCAGACTGTAGCCAGCTGGAGTCCAGAGAGCCTGGATCTGAGCGATCTTGTCCAACAGATGCTGACTAAACTCCTTGGCTCACCCCCGCAAAGGGTCCTCCCTCATCCCCTGATTCAAAAGGGAATGGGTTACCCTGAACAGGGCAGCCGGGTGATTATCTGTGGACGCAATGAGAGCAGAGAAGTAAACATACTTTGCTGCTCCGATCACAGCAAGATAAGACCTAGTTCTTAACTGCGATCGGTCAGATTCAGACCTGCTGGACCTCCAACTGCTCTCTAGGCCCCTCCCCCGGTGCTTCATCTCCTGGAGCTCTGCGGAAAACCAGGAGCCAACCGGGATCTGCACCAAGTCAGGGGCTGCAAAGGAACAACTCAGTCAAGAGCCCCAGAGGCAGCCGTATGCCAGGTGTCCACCAGGGCCTCAACTGGGCTGTGGGTAAGAGGAGCAGGAATCAACCCAAGCACCACTGGAACCTCCCCGGATCCATTGGGTGCCTGAGGTGGAACCACCTAGTCAGTTCTGCCTCCCAGCGATGAGGGGTGGCATATTGGAAGGCCAGTCGAAGGAGATAATTGTCGGTCCATGACAGGGGTTGAGCAGTTGGTAATCCCCCACCCAGAGCATTAAGTCACTGTCCCGAGATAAAAACAAAGTCAAGCGTGTGCCCCTCATGAGTCGGACCCTGTATTATTTGAGTCAGGTCCATGGCTGTCATGGAAGCCATTGACTCCTGATCCATCTTCACCGCCCCACCCAGAGAGGACACGTTAAAAGCCCCTAGCACAATAAGCTTGGGGAACTCAACTGCCACGTCCGATAGGACATCGAGTAGACCAGGCAGGGCCATTGTCACGCAGCTGGGAGAAAAGTATGTAAGCAACAAGCCGAACTGACCCCCCAGGCCCTACCTCAGGAGGAGAGACTCACACCCGCCTATCCTTCAGACAAAGGGTCTCCCTGATCACAACAGCCACCCCCCGCCCCTACCCTGGGCCCGAGGTTGGTGCAGCACACAGAAACCCGGTGGGCACAACTTCAACAGAGGGACCTCTCCCTCTGGGCCCAACCAGCTCTCTGTGATGCAAGCCAGGTCCGGGTCTTCCTCCTCGATCAATTCCCGGATGAGGGGAGCTTTGTTCATCACAGACCTGACATTCAAATAGACCAACCTGAGCCCAGGGGCCTAATCCCCCAGACCCCCAGGGAAACGGGAAAGAACAAGAGGGTTGGAGCACGCCACTACTTGAAGACAGCGGGGGCAAGCTCCCAAAAACCGATGTGCCCCCCCCATTCACACCTCTACTGCCATTCCCTATCACTGTGGGGATCGCAAACCCCACCTTATCCCCTAGAGCCCCGGACAGCCCCAACCCCATCCCCCCCGTTGTGACCCATTCCTGACCTGGATTGAGGTTGATCCAGCAGAGACCCCCAGGCTCCAACCGGACCTTACAACCCACACCCCTCCCCAACCCCCTTAAAAATTGGGTTAAAAATTTCAACAAGGGGCCCTTAAAACCCCTCTTCTTATCCAACTCAAGACCCCTACCCCTATCTGTGTGATGCCACCTCTCGGGATCCCAAGATCCATCATCAAGGTAGGCCTTAGATAGTTTAACAGGCCACACCAGGGACAGAGGGGACTTCCCCAGGGCCTGTAGATCTGCAGCTGAGTAGGTCCGTATGGTCATAATTCTCATTTGAGATGGAGGGAGCGATGACAAATATGAAGGAAATGGCCAGATGATAAACAGTCGGTCCCGGTGTAGTCCAAGCATTTCAGAGCAGTCCAGTCCCGGGAACCCTCTCACGATACCCGAGAAGTCCAGATAAAAAAGGACCATGTAAAAATGACCAGCCACCACTCTATCACCGCAGGTGGGGCTCCAATGCTCACCCATCCAAAGATTAAGGCATAAGCCAACAGGGTAACACACCCAGCCATCACTGTCCTGGCTGGGTGTATGCTAGAATAGTTCAACCACTGCCCTCTCATAGCAGTGGGCACTATTCATACCGACAGGCCAAACATCGGGAACCGAAGAAGAGGGAAAGGGTGGGGAGGCATCCCCGGAAACAAATCTCCAGGCAACCATGGTCTCAAGCCGGCAGAACAGAGAAACAGAGACCAGCAACCCGGCAACCCCTGCACCAGCCAATGCCAGCCGGGGCCACCAGATCACCAGGCAACCCCCGCACCAGCCAATGCTGGCCATGGGGCCACCACCATCTCCAAGCCAGGCTCCCATGATCCATGGTTGCCCTAGCCAGGGCTCCACCACTGTCCGCTGTCTGCCCCGGGCCACCCCAGCACTGGTCCCAGAGGCCCAAGGCTGAATCGCTGCCAGATAACATAAACACGGGTAAGCTCAGCCAACTGGCCTAATCTCAGGCCAGTCGTCAATCTCCTGTCAAAGGGCAGCGGCGCCCATTCACCATGCCGGCAAACCCAGGTCGGAGGCAGGTCTTCACGCTGGCAGAATCGCCACTGGTGCATCAGCTCCCAATAAGCCGACTCTGACTCTTCAACTCCAGCTATGGCGATAGACCAGGAACGGTGGCAAAAACAGCAGCAGCAGCACCAACAGCAGCGGTGGCGGCTCCCAAGTTGGCCTCACTTCGGGCCTGAGTTCCGGCCACCGCTGAATCCTCTGTTGGCCGCCGTCATCAGCACTAGCAGTCCGTCGCCTGTCGCCTGTCAAACAGGGGCCGGCACAGCTGGTATTCACCGGACCCCTGAAAGTTTGGCTGCCAGAGCCAGGGCCAGGGGAGCAAAACCAAGCCCCCTACCCCCTTGTCAGGCCAAATCCATCGCTCCCCCACCACGGAGCTCTAAAAGCTGCCGGCGGCCATTACCGGAGCATGCTCAGAAAGCTATCTATGGAATTCCTCATTGCATTATTCAACTATACCTGTTGTCTGTTTTTTTAATTCTATTAGTTTTATTAAGCTTTTTAATATAATCAGTCTTGATTCTTTCCAATTTGGTTGCTGTAAACATTGATGATAATGATTTTGAGGATTCCATTCCGGGCAACCCATAATACCTCCTGGTCACATCATCTAAACTAGAGGTTGTGCAGATCACTCTTTGCAGATATGTGAACTGTGGAATAACATCCCTGGAGATCTAGTCATTGGGTGGAACAGTATCCCCCTTTAGATGGCCCTGATCATGCTAGCTTTTTACTTAGACCTGTTGGTTCTCTGAACCATTTAGGAAAATAAAATAAGAATGTTCTGCTGGTTAGATTGATTGTTGCTTTTTCTTTGTTTGAAGTTGGACATTTTTTTTACTTCTGATCTTGTTACTTTAATTTAATTGCTTTGGTTTGAATTTTTTGTACACCCATTAGAGTCATTGCTATGAGATGGCCAGTGTAAATAAATAAACAAACACAGAGAGATCAAACATAAAGGGTAAATAGAAACATATCAAAGATGCAATTCATATGAATTCTTACTGCTTAAACACCCCATACACCAGCACATATACAGAGGCAATATATATATATAATTCATATACCACACACACACACACAAAATGAAACAAAATAATTCACGACACAGAAGAAAACACCAAGGCCTTTTGCTGACACTGCAGGTGGAAATTGAAAAGACTTTTACTGTGGAGGTCATGCTTTGCATGATGTTCCTATCTTGCTTTTAAAAGAAACTTCAGGAAGATTTCTTTATCTCTAATGACAGGGAAAAAAATCTTTTAGCTTGCTACAATAGTTCTTTTCTTTTGGATATGTATTTGTGGGCAAGTTCTCTGAGCTTCCTGACTGCTATGCATTCCAACAGAAAAACACAATACACTAATTATTGCACACTTTTTATAATAATTTGGTTTTTTTCAAAACTCCGGAATACAAGTCATACTATCTAAATCATTGAGACAAAGCTTCTGAATGAAATTGAGAGTTAGATATTTCATATTCCAGCTATGTTAATTATCCTGCATTAGTGAGCTGAGTTCCTTACCTGCCATAGAAACTTTCTTCCATTGCTGATACTTGTTCTATATCTGAATTTGGATGAATACATGGCTTGCAGAGCATATGCTATATTATAAACAGCATTGTAAACATTGTAGCTCTGGCCAGTCATACCCATTTCAAAAACAGATGCAGGAAGATCTTCCATCTTCTCATTCCCAGTACATCTATCTTTGGTCCCTTCATCTATGAAGGCCTTAGGTAAAGAGCATTCAAATACCTGCTCCCAGAAGGCATTGATGAAGCTGTCCTGGCTTTTGGAAGTTGGGTTTCGAGTCCGAACAAATTCCTCAAATCCTAACACTTCTTTTGAGGAAACTGCAAATGATAGAGCACCATGGATGAAATCTAGTCCCCAGATTTTTTGAAAAGGAAGGGATGTGAACTCCATCTGGGCTGTCATAATCCATACTTTATCTTTGGTTTTCAAAGATATGTCTTCAAACATTGAAATATAGGGAATCATTCTCAAAAAAATCATGATCTGATTTTCTCCATATATGATGACAACATTGGCAGTGCTCTGCATGATATTTTTGAATGTTTCAAGCCAGTCATCTACCATTATACTTATATCAGTGGAAAAAGATTCTTTGGGCAGTTCTTGTATGAAATCGAAGCAGATGCCTTTCTGGGAAAACACGATATATGCATTGTGTACAAACCTTTCACCACTGTGACTTTCAAAAAAAACTAACCCAATCCATATCCATTTGAAATGCAGCAGCAACTGGAGAATCCCCATAGTTTGATCATCATCATCTGGAAACATTTGGTGAAAAAAATCAGTCTCGTCATAGTTATTCATCAGTGGAGCAGAGCCATAGATGATCTGAAGGATATTTTTAAAAAGTAAGGCGCTTAGAGGATGAAGCCCCAAACTTTTGGCATTGTTTTTCATTCTCTATAAAACTTAATTGCAAACACTTATTCACAAATAATTTAACAGAGTTTTCTAACTTATGAAACATCATTTCTCTTATTTTCTCTGAATAGACTTACAATTTCAAAGAGCAGATGTTGTAAATTGTTTATTCAGGAAATGTTACATACAGATGGGCAACTTTCAGCATGACTAAGAAGGATTATTGGACTTGAGTACAAAGCAAAACATTTCTTCAAACTTGTTTCTTATAAAAATATTATTTCATATTTAAGATCTCTTTTATGACATGCTCGCCACGTTTCTTGATATCATAACACTATGTCTCACAGACCTGAAGATCAACATAATGAAATAATCAGTTCTATATTTTTAAATACTAAGATCCAATACTGGCAATATCATATTGTTCTACTCCTTTGCTCAGCTAAAATATTAGCGGTTCATATCAAAGGATTAAGCACAATCATTAAGCATTTAAGTAATCTTGGCTTCCTTTAAGAAGTAGCATACATCATGGGAATTTAATAAACCTATGCTCACTTTCTATATTAAATAACTGTTGCAATGAAGCTTCCTTAATGGGTTAACCTTGACATTTAAAAAATGCAATAAATAAAATTAACAATGTCAATAGCTTATAAAGAAAATTTGTATAAGATGTTTTACAGATGGCATCTTCCCCAACAAGACTGGCAAAGATGTTTAAAGACAAATCAGCGAAATGTTGGAAATGTCATCAAATACCTGGATCATATGTGGTGGACATGCATAGAAGCTAAAATATATTGGACAAAAATACATACATGATTAGAAAAGATGATAAAACAACATATAGGGGGGTTTGGGGAGGGGGTTTGTTTTATTGTTTTATTATTCATTTTAGTAGTTTGGCTTGTTGGTTTAATTCTATTTTAGGTAATTATTTATTGTATTGGTTTTAACTGTGAGCCAGTCCGTTCGGGAGAGGGCATACAAGTCAAATAAATAAATAAATAAATAAATAAATAAATAAATAAATAAATAAATAAATATAGATTTAAAGCCTGAGATATTTTTACTGGGGATCCTACCAGAGAATTATAGTAAAGAAAAATATATTTGATTATACATATATTAACAGCAGCTAGAATTGTATTTGTTCAAAATTGGAAGGAGGAGGTGATTAAGAAAATATTGAATGTGCAGAAATGAGTAGATTAACACTGGCAATTAGAGAACAAGAAGAAATGGAGTATTATATGATTTGTGATTTATTTTGTAAAAGGTTGGAAAATAAAGTAAGAAATTAAATGATATTGTTATAATGATATATAATGCTGAATAGGCTATAATATGAATGTAAACTTAGTAAGAAATGTATACAAATATTAAATATATGCACAAGATATGTGTACCCAGTTGACACACTAATAACTGAAAGATTGTTTTATTTTTTGTTTTTGTTATAAAAAATAAAAAAAACTTTTTATAAAAAAGTACAATAAATTGAATGAATAGAATGGCAATACTGAGTTTCAAAATACAACTGCGGAAAAATGATTTTGGACAAGGAAACCTGTCACTGTTGTCTGCCACTTTAAAGAAACCTATCTTTTCCAGGAAAAGAAGCATTTGATTTAAGGAGGTATTAATAAATGTTGTCTAGCTTCTCCAAGTACCTTTTTCTCTTCAAATACCCCTAAAATACCATTTTTTCCAGCTGTGGATTGTGTGACTGCTTGTGTATCTATGTAAGATTTAACTCTCCTGCTATAAACCCTCCAAAATCTCTTGCTTTGCCTCTATAATTCTATATTTCCTAGGAGACCATTGATGGAATTGATTTCATCATAGTGGTAATAGGATATGATAAGAAAGGAAGCTTTGTCTTCTTAAGGCTTCTTATTTAGGCAGGATTATCTCCTATGTCATGCTTTATACAAGTCACCCTGTCATGTTCATTATCAAATAATGTAATGTTGGATATCACCTTGAACAGGGTATGGTCAAATCAATAGAGGCAAAGACATGATGATTATAATGGAGATCCTATAAAAAATAATCCACCTGATGATGGTGAGTTGGTGTGGCAAATAGAATGTACATTGTCCAATAAATAGAGATGTAGTAATATCTGAGTTTCATCTGGAGCACAATATCTTTACCTAAAATTCTGTTGTGCTTGGAGATATAGTTTGTTGCCAACTATCTGCACAAAAAACTGTGTGTTATTAATGTTGCTGTTCTAAAACCATATGACCTAGCATCTATGAAACCTGATGTAAAGAACAACAAAAGTGGATATAACTTATAGGATACCCAATTTTTCTTGAGCAGTTTGTTTAATGAATCTAAAGGAGGCTTTTTGTATGAGAAAAATCTTACCTGTGGGACTTTATAAATCCTCAAAACATTGGCTATGTGTTGATAGATGTGAGAAGTTGGTCCTGCAATTACAGCAATTGTACTGTCTTGGCTATCACATTTATAATTAGGGATGAATTTGTCCTTACTAGAGAGAAGCTTCAATGAAGCAAAATAAGTCCATCTTGCCATGAAATAGCTATTGAAAATTTGGATGCCTAGGGTGATGTTAGGTAAGAGAGAAGACATTTCATTGATCTCATTGACTGTGAAAGCCAAGGATAGGATATGTTGGTAGTTCTGCAAGAATACCCTACAAGAAGAATTGGACCTTTAGCCATAGTACAGTATATCTGATTTTCAAAAATGACTTTTTAAAATTTAAACATTTATGCTAGCAACATTTATTTTATTTATTTATATCCTGCCTTTATTATTTTTACAAATAACTCAAGGTAGTGAACATATCCAACACACCTCCCTCCTCCTGTTTTCCCTTCAACACCAACCCTATGAAGTGCGTTGGTTTGAAAGAGAGTGAGTCAGCTGGCTTTCATGGCTAAGGCAGGAGGAAACTCACTGGAACATTGGAACAGCATTTAGTCTCAGGGCCAAAATTTGTTAAAGGGCACTCATAAGGATCATGTGCAAAATCCTTATTGAGAAATAATAAGATACTCTCAGTGAAACAAACACAAATAAAAGCAGGAGCATTTTTGCTTCTGATCACACAAAAATCCAGTGATGTGAACTGCCCCTGTAGAGATCATTCCATTACATTTTTAAAAAGGGGGAATATTAAAATAAGCATCAAAGAATATAGATTACCGAAAGCAGCTATAGCTATAGCAGAATGACAGGATGGCATAAGGAATATTCCAACAGTCTGGATACAGATAGAACAAAATGTTTATAATCAACTCTAACAAATCTTTCTACACTAACCAGTTTGACCTCAAGGGACTGGGGGCAAATGAATTATTTTGCTGGCAATCATATTGAAGATTATGCAGCCTTTCCTCTTAGCACCTATTATACATTTGCAGTGTTTAAATGCCAACTGATATATTTGTCAGAAAGAAGCACTTAAAATAAATAGAACTACTTAACTTCTTTTAAAAAATAGTGCAGCAATAATCTGGACTCACTGAGATATAATTAAATCTCTCTCCCTCTCCCTCTCCCTCTCCCTCCCTCCCTCTCTCCTTCCCTGTATATGCATTATGAACTGCCATATAATATGATGACAATTAACAACTCCATACATGACATCCCCAACTGGATCCTGAGATATATGTCTTCTGAATGTTGTTAGATCTGAAATCATGTAGATTTGAGAAATAATGCCCCCAATGATAAGATCTCCTGATTGATAATATTTATATTGAATAGGAAGAGGTTTGCTAACAATACACTTAGTTTCAGGGGTACAGGATACCCATTGGGGTAATAACAACAACATTAGCATTGTGAATGATGCCATGGCATGCCAACATCTACTGAGTGTTGTTCAAACACTGACACTGAAGCACCTGTGAGGATTGGTTTGCTGCCCAATAACCATCTGACTTCAAGCCATAACTGGATAATGCAGTTCTTCAGTTCCCTAGAACTGTATGGGTCTTTTGTTCCAGCTATGAATGAAACAGGGAACACCGAGATCAAGTCTAATTTCATTTTTTCAGCCACCAGGTCATATTGAGGATTGAAGAAAAAATTAAATTAATCATAGTCATTTTACTAATTACAGGGCAGGTAACCATATGCAGCAGTTGAAGCTTCTATGTAATACTGCAGGGAAAAAATATGAACTGCATCCAGATTTAAGCATATTTATGTGTGAATTAAATTAATAGCATACAGTATATCCATGTCAATGGGACTTTTCCTATAATAATAGATACATATCCATTATTACATTTCAGCACATACTCACTGTACACAAAAGACTGATTGGTTTGTCTCTTCAGCTCCACTATCATTATATTACCATCACAATTAATATTTCAGGTTGAGGGCCTGCTACAGTCTCATATCAATAAATAGAATAGGGCAGATGAGTTGAATTTGGAATTAAGTTTATTCAAAATTTCAAAATACCTACAGAAACAACCAATTCATACCATCCTATCCTTACTCCTATGTTATGATGGGTACAAAACAAGACTGATAACAAAAACCTTCTGGTTATTTATTTTCACAATGAGTAATTTATGCAGCCCCAGAACAAGAAACAATGCCTATGGAGGGGAAACTGGTGCGATGGACTACAATGAAGCAGCAGTTTCCCAGGAAAAAGGGACCACATTCCAGAAAAAAAGGAGGAGGGTGAGATAAGAGACAGCGAAGCCAAGAGTTGGATAGGAGACACAGAGTAAAAATAGCAACTGCCTAGAAACTTCCTAGGTATATTTGTTAACTGAGAGTAGTAAGATTTTAGTCATGCAAGATTCATCTTTTCCCCCCCTTTTTACAACCCTTTAAGCCCATGCTTCAGGGGTCAGGGCACCTGAATGGAGCTGAACATTTACTGGCTGGATGCCCTATGAGTAGGCCCTAAAATATTTTTTTTCTCTTTACACCCTTATAAAGAAACATCTGTCACTTCCTAGGATTGAACTCTCAACCTTCCATGTGGGAGACAAGTGTCATCACCTCTAGGCCCTTGGTGACAGGTCTGGTACTCCAGATAATCTATTTTGTCTTTGTAGAATTCACACTTTGAAAGCTTAGCATAAAGTTTGGCGGGTCTGATTTTTTTCAGGACTGTCCGAAACAGTTTTATGTGCTTGGCTTTTGTTTTGGTGTAGATCAATATGTCATTAAGATACACCAAAACACCTTTATATAGATGTTCATGCAACAACTCATTTATGAGCTGCATGAACATGCAAGGGTCCCCTGGAGCCTAAAGGAGAGCACACTAAACTGGAAACACCCCAATGGGCAGCTAAACACTCTTTTCCACTCATCTCCCTCCCAAATTCTGACCTGGTAATAAGCTTTGTGCAAAAAAAGTTTAGAAAAAAACATGCCCTTGGAAAGGTGGGCCAGCATGTCTTTCATGAGGGGCAGTGGGTACATATTTTCCACATACAAAGTATTTAGCCCCCCTATAGTGCATGGATAAGCAAAGCAAACTATCTTTCTTTTCGTGGAACAGTACTGAGGCAGTGACTTTGGGTCTGATGGGTTGGATGAAGCAGCACTCTAAATTTTTGTCTATGAAGTTGCAGTTAGTCTAGCTCTCAGGGCATTATGGAGTATAGCTTTGGTTTTGGCAACTTTGCTCCAAGGACAATTTTGATAGCACAATCTATGTGTCACTGGGGAGGGATTTTACCTGACTGTCTTGCTAAACACTTCTGCCAGGTCAGGATACTCCCAGGGAATGCCCTGCATCTGCTCACACTTTGAGGTGGCTGCCATTTCCTTTCTGTGGTTACTCTTTGCCTCATGGCTTTGATCTCTTGGCCTGGGAACTTCAGGAGCCACTTGGTCAAGTCCACTTGTGGGTTCCAAACCACCAAAGCTGAGATGAAGGATACTGTGGTCAGTGGTATCAAATGATTCTTCTAACAGGCCAGAAAAGAGGGCTGAAATAAAATAAAAAATGCTTGCAAGATGACTTGCATTATGTAGATTTGTTGGAATTGAAGTAATTTTTCATTAGGCTAAGAATTTTATACTGAGAATTTATGCTCCAAAGAGTGACACAGTGGCCAAGAGGTGAAGAATTTTACCTCCCACTTGGAAAATTGAGAGTCTGATCCTAGGCAGTGGCAGATATTTCTCTAGCAGGGCACAAAGAAAAAAATCTGCTGTGAATTCTGTGTAGGCATCAGGAAGGGTATCCAGCTAACTCACCTCTACTGAGTCTCCCAACACAAAGGGATTAAAGAGTCATAAGAAGAAGAAAAAGTATGCTTCAAATGAGTATAAAGTATTGTTCTGTAAAGGATGTATGGAGACACTAATAGGTTTCTTTTATGAAAATTGGGGTTTGATGAGGAGTAATGTTATCCCAACTTGATAATAGCTATGAAAAAAATATTAAAATCACTCATGATAAATTACTATGTTTTCCTTGATTTGGTGGACAATTTAGGGATGGCTGACATATGGAGGCAGAAAAATGGCAATTCAAAAGTACCCCTACTTTTCTGAAAGACATAGATTTTTTACCAGAATGAGCATGAATTTGACTATAACTGCATAGATCATGAGACAATGTTATCAATGAGACAACTATGTTTTCAGTATGATTCTAATATCTCTCTGAGCTTCAAATATTCCAGAATCGAAAACTGACCCAAACTAGAATTGGCAAAATGTTACCATACAAGGACAGATTAGTATAAATAAGTGTTTCTTCCTTGCATATGGAACTTTTAAACCTTTATTGTTTAAGCATTTTCAGGATTTAATTTCATATGGGTAATTAAAGTACAGACCTGTCTATTATTATTTCAATGTTTAAGATTGGAAAGATGCCAGCTGAATTGTGAAAAACATGAACATGATGAAATCTGGACTTATGTTAGGTCCAAGTTGGTATTTATTTTTCCACCCCACTATGAAATAACCATAATTAATGTTATTTTTACAGGCCTTTAAATATTCCCTATGGACAATAGGATAATTCAACAATTATGTTGTTTTATGTCTCATACAGAAGTGATAGTAGAGAAAGGTAGAATTATACCACTGTGATCATTGTTGGTCAATGTAGCAGATTTCTAGCAACTGATCATTGTTGGTCAATGACACAGATTTCTAGCAACATTCTTGGAGAAGATGAATGTTGCCTCTTGATTTCTAACATTCATATTTGAATGACGGAGAAGACAATTTGGAACAAGGCAGGAAATCTCTCAGGCAAAATGGTCATATTCATGGCCCTGATCATAGTTATTGTGACTCTTCCTCATGCTTCAAGTAAGGTTTCTATTGCTAAGTGTCCTATTGGTAAACCTCTTTCTATTCTCCACAAGTATTACCACCCAGGTGATTTCATCATTTCAGGCATTTTCTCTCAGATCTACATTTTTTTGAGTCCAATCAGTTTTCAGAAGCCACCTTCAGAGGAGAGTTTTGACGATCTTGTGTAAGTAGTTTAGTAAGTAAGTCGTTTATTTGCAAATAAAATGCATGTTATCTTTATCCAGATAACATTTCCCAACTATTGATGTGATCTGTATTTAAATCTACAATTCAGGGACAGAGGTGAGGAAGGAAACATCATGTTATAAGAATTGTGTTCAATCATTTATGCAATTTAAATCCATACTGCCCTTCATTACAGAAATTTTCTACAGTGATTGCTCCAATTCTAATGTTAAAATATTGCAAACATGAATGACCTCAAGGAAACACCTCATATTTTCAAGCAGAAGCCTCATACTATCTTTAAAGATATCTTTTCAACATTTTATGCACAACTGGACATTGGTATTTGTAAAAATGAAATATTTTTAGAATCAAGCTTCGTGTGTAAAATTAAATTGTTCTAAAATTTAGAACATAGAATAATAAAATTGGAAGTACCTTGGAGATCTTCTAGTCCAACCTCATGCTCAAGCTATTTCAAATAAATTTTTGCCTTTTTGAAAGGCTTCAGTGATAGAGCACCCACAACTTCTGAAGGCAAACCATTCCACTTCCTGATTGCTCTCACTGTTAGGAAATTTCTCATTAGTTTCATGAAATTGACTTGAAGTGCCTTATTTTCAGTACATCAATTTTCATAGTTCTGTCTAGGTAGAATGAATGTTACAATCTAGAAAATATGCCTAGCCTGAAACTCTTTCTTTTGATATAGGCTATTGACTCAGAATTACCAGCACATCCTGGCCTTGGTATTTGCTGTGAAGGAAATTAGTGAGAATACCCAACTCTTACCCAATGTGAGTTTAGGCTTCCACATTTTAAATAGCCACTTTTTTTGCAAAATGGACCTACCTTGCCTCAATGGAACTTCTATCCACAAAGGACAAATTCATCCCTAACTACAAATGTGATATTCACAATAACATTGTAGGAGTCATTGGGGGACCTAATTCTCAAGTTTGTCTCTATATGACAAATATCTTAAGCACTTATAAAATTCCACAGGTTAGTTTTATGCATCAAAATACCATGAGAAAAACAAGGTTTCTTAAATTTAAGTATGATTTTGGGCCTGGCTATTAGAAAATTGAAAGATTTTGACTTTTTTCCCCTTCTAATGACTTGGTGGTTGTTTAATCTATGTTTGTAATGTGAAGGGTCAGAAGATAATAAATAAACTCATTCCATATCTTATAATTCATAAGTCAATCCATACTCTTATCCCAGGAACTCCTGTGCTCCAAAATATTTTTGAAGGACTTTGAAAACCATAGTATTTCTTGCCATTATAGTATTCAAAATAGATTTTTGGAGAAGGCATATTTTACTCTCTTTTATAATAAGAAATATAGAAAAGACATTTCAGCTAAATGTAACATAGAGAGGAATTGAGAGATTTTTTTTTCCAATGCCTTCTCTTTCAGTTGAATCTATCACAAGACTGATTGTCATGATGTCTCACCTTTTCCCATGTATTTCTATCCTAAGATCAGTTACGGCTCTTTTCCAGTAATAAATGACAAAACCAAAGATTTCTTCCATCAGATGTTTCCAAATGTGACCCATCATTATATGGGCATTCTTGAATTACTCCTGCATTTCAAGTGGAGCTAGATTGGTGTGATTGCTTCAAATGGTGACAATGCAGATTTATTTGTACAGGATATACTTCCCATCTATTCCCAGAAGGGTATCTGTGTAGACTTCTTAGAAAAATTACCCCAAATATCTTTTTCAAGTCATATTGCTGAAAAAGCAATCAAATGGTTTGAGACTTCACGTATGGTCACAGGAAGTACTGCCAATACTGTTATTATACAAGGTGAAATACATACTATTAGTTTCTTAAGATCAATGTTCGTTTTTGCACAATTTTATGGTGTGTCAGTCGACAGTCGAGTGTGGATTATGACAGCCCAGATGGATTTTGCATCTCCTGGTTTTATCAGAGATTGGGACCTACATTTCCTCCATGGGGCTCTATCATTTGCTGTTCACACAAACTATCCTAGAGGATTCCAGAAATTTCAGAAGGAAAGAAACCCTCTCTCAGAAAATAGGGATGGCTTTATCCACATTTTCTGGAAAGATGCATTTAATTGTGATTTCTCCAATTCCACTCTAGAGGAGAGAGAAGAGGAGATCTGCACTGGGGAGGAAAAGCTGGAGATTCTGCCTGGGACCGTATTTGACACAAGAATGTCTGGGCACAGTTATAGCATCTATAATGCAGTTTATATTATGGCATATGCTTTGCATGCAGAAACTTCATCCAAGTCAAAACAGAGAGCAAAGATGAAAGAAATAAGACAAAAAGGACCGCATGAACAGCCATGGCAGGTACTGTCCATACAAATGTGAAATGATTTTACTTTTTAAAAAAAGACTAGACATGTCTTCATTTTCTCTCTACCTTCTTCCCAGTTTAGCTGCATAAATTTTTGAGAAATACTTACTTTAAAAACACTGCTGGAGAAAATATTTCCTTTGATGACAATGGGCATATAAATGCAGGATTTGATATTTTCAACTGGGTCACTTACTCAAATAACACATTTACAAAAGTCAAAATTGGATGGGTGGACCCTAATTCTTTCTCTTCCAAATCATTCAACATGCAGGAGGGTTCTATTTCATGGCCCAAGAGATTTAACCAGGTATAGTATATATTTTGTATAGATTTGCAGATAGTTCAATCCCCATTTTGAATGTTGAAAAAGCAGTTCCTTGTACTTCTATTTAAATAGTTTAGTCAGTATACACTCTTTAGAATTTGGAAACAGTGGGTTAAGTTAAATATTTTACTTGTCCCAATCAGGAGCAGGGAAGAGGTTTAATTTACTCTTACCTGTCCTGGTTAACATCTCCATGAAAGTACTGAATGAAGTCATGCAATAGTTCAGAGTCTAGTATTGCTTTATGATGATATCAAATTGTACATATCAACTCTATGGTGTGCAGGTGAAGATGTCCATGTGCTTGAGACTATTTGGGTATGAATAGGATGCAATAGACTTTGGCTTAATCCTAAAACAGTTAAAACAGAAAGAGTACGTTAGATGATAAAGAACACTTCAAAGTAAATACAAATGCCTATATATTATTGCACAAAACTACTAATATCTTCTATTCAATTATAAAAAAAGAATATCTTATACAAAGTGATGGACCCATTTTAAAGAGACTATTAAGGGTAAGGTGAAAAAGTCTGTGATACTGTTTTATTCCCTATTTGCAAAGCTCAATACCATTATAGCTGACATTGTTTCACAAGGTGTCATTCTCATGCCTTCAAGCAATGCATATAGAACAACAAACCAACTATTTTGTATCTGTGTTTCAGTAAGAGCAATTCTTTCATGGCATATATGTCTTATTTACAAAAATCAAATACAATCATAGCATGCCAGTAGTTCCAAACCAATTCTTCATTTTGTTCTTCTCTTTGATTCAGAAAAGGCCTCTTTCAATATGTAATGATAATTGTAATCCTGGTTCTAGTAGGGCCAAAATAGAAGGAAAACCATATTGTTGCTACGAGTGCCTTCCATGTCCAGAAGGAAGGATTACAAATCATAAAGGTAAATTGTATTGTCTTTAAATAATTAATTGGTCCATGCAAATGAGGGTGAAAGGGTATTTAAGATAAATTGTTCTAATTATATACGGAGAAAAAAGTTTAGATGAATGAAATAAAACAAAACTTCCTGTCTGCTTCCTTAATATCCTCCCAGGGATTTGAGAAACAAGGAACTTTGTACTCTAAGCCATAAAAAAGATATAGGCCCAAGACCTATGAGAAAGCACAGGCTATGAGAATTAAGGTTGATGTGTTCTACACTCAGTCCAATTATTTGTTTGGATATTGGCTCTTTCTAATTATATATACATTCTCATTTGCATACATCTACTTTTCCAATATCTATGGGTGTAAAACACAATTAAATCTGCTAAAATTTATGATATATCATAACGATTGCAAAATTACATTGATCTAGTTTTAATCAGTTTGAATATTCAGATTAATCAGAGAGGGATAAAAGTAAAAGTCAGTTTGAGTTGAATGAATTCTATGCACTTTCATTCACTATGTTAAAGAATTGATTTCTTAATATTTCCCAGCAGTTTTACAACTTTAGACAATTTAAAGTCAATAGCTTTAAATATTTTATTATTTTATTTTATATTTTATTTTTATTTTATTGTTGCTATAATCTGCCTAGAATCAGTTAGGTGTGATGGATAGTATAGAAATTCAATAAATAAAATAATAAAAATAATTCTTAGGCAGCCTCCCTTTGAAGCATTATGCATTAACAATTTTGTTAAACTTTCTTCAGTCGATTTTAACCATGTCTTGATGCATCTAGAATATTCCATACTGTAATAATAGCATTTTCTTTTGCAGACATGGATGATTGTTTACCATGTCCAGAAGGACAATATCCAAATAACAAGCATGACTTGTGCCTTCCAAAACATATAACTTTCCTGTCTTATGAAGACCCATTAGGCATCAGTTTGGCCATTACAGCAATTTTCTTTGCTTGCATTGCCACTGTGATACTTGGGATCTTCATCAAATACCAGGACACCCCCATAGTTAAGGCCAACAACCGGAACATTACTTACCTTCTTCTCATCTCCCTTGTGCTCTCATTCCTTTGCAGTTTATTATTCATTGGACAACCTGAAAAGATGACCTGCCTTTTCCAACAACCTGCTTTTGGGATTGTCTTCTCAATAGCCATTTCTTGTATATTGGCCAAAACCATCATTGTGGTTTTAGTTTTCATGGCTTCAGTGCCAGGATCCAAGATGAAGAGATGGCTGAGAAAACAATTAGATAACTCTATCATTGTTTCTTGTTCCCTAATTCAAGTCATTGCCTGCACTGTATGGCTTATAACCTCACCCCCATATCCAGATGCTGATATGAATTTATTGGCAGAGGAAATTATCCTGGGATGTAATGAAGGCTCTACACTCATGTTTTATTGTGTCTTGCTCTACCTTCTTTTCCTCGCTATTATTGGTTTCAGTGTGGCTTTTATCCCGGCATTTACCAAACAGTTTTAATGAGACCAAGTTTATCTTCTTCAGCCTGTTGTGTTTTTGCAGTGTCTGGTTGTTGTTTTTTCCAACATATCTGAGCACCAAGGGGAAATACATGGTGGCTGTGGAGATCTTTTCCATATTGTCTTCCAGTGCAGGATTATTGGGCTGCATCTGTTTCCCCAAATGTTTTATTATTCTTCTGAGACCTGATCTGAACAATAAGAGGCAGTTACTGAAAGGCAAGAAACAATGAATTGTATATTATGAAGATATAGTTGTTGTTTAGTAATTGCCTTAGTCAACAACTGACCATTCCTAGTTATGATGGTGATAAAAAAATAATTGTGACAACAGGTAAGTAAAGCAAAGGAAAGCTGAAGTAAGATCATAAGTATATGTAGTCCTTGACTTACTATCACAACTGAGCCCAAAATTTCTGTTGGTTAAGTGAGTTTTGACCCATTTTGTGACTTAGTTGTTAAGTAAATCATGACTAACCCAGTTATTAAGTGACTGTAGCTTCCCCATTGACTTTGATTGTCAGAAGGTCACAAAAGGTAATCACATTACCCGGGGCACAGTGATGGTCATAAATATGAACTAGTTTCCAAGCATCTGAATTTTGATCATATGATCATGGGGATACTACAAAAATCGTAACTGTGAAAAATGGTCATAAGTCACATTTTTCAATGCTGTTGTAACTTTGAATGGTCACTAAAACTGTTCTACATCAAGATTACCTGTATAGTCATGGTTTCAATTAGCGACTGCTTCACTTAACAACCAAATTGATAATGATACTATCCTTTAAGTTGAATTCGACTCTTGGTGATTCTATGGGCCAAGTCTTTTCACATCTTCTGATCTTGCACTATTTATTTATTTTCTATGCTCTGGCTGGTGTTTAATTTACTTTATTGTCATTGCACCTTGTATAATGAAATTAAATACCATCTTCAGTGTACATTGTAACTATAAAAATAAAACACAAATACACAACCTTTGCATTCTATACAATTGAATTGAAACCCCCAGATATTGCATTAATATTGCACTATACAGTAGAATTCAGTATAGTTACTGCTCTGGGATAGAAGCTGTTTTTAGTCTATTTGTCCTTATTTTAAATTGCCATGTACCATCTGCCATATGGTAATAGTTCAAAAAAGGGTGGATGAGATGGATCTTTAAGAATGGTTTGAACTGGCATGAAGCTCCTAATTATTTATTATTATTATTATTATTATTATTATTATTTATTTATTATTATTATTTATTTTGACTTGTACGGCACCACTCTCCAAAAAGGACTCGGGGTGGCTCACAGATAAAAACACAGAACAATAAATTATTTAAAAAGAAATTAAACTAAACAAGCCAAAATACAACTATAAAACCAAATTAAAATCGAATTTAAAACCCACCCTCTCCCCCAGGAGATCAGTCCAGCCCAGCCTGTAAAAACAACCAGGTTTTTAGATTGCACCAGAAAGAGGAGAGATCGGGAGCCAGCCGGAGCTTAACGGGTAGCTGATTCCATAAGGTGGGGGCCGATACAGAATAGGCCCTTCCCTGGGTCACCACCAGCCGACACTGTCATGCGGACAGCAACCTGAGGAGTCCCAACCTGTGTGCTTGCACAGGGCGACCGGTGTTTGATATCGGCAGGAGATGCTCCCGCAAGTACCCCGGACCCATGCCATGAAGGACTTTGAATGTTAACATCAGAACCTTAAATCGCACCTGGAGGGCAACCGGCAACCAATGCAGCTCACGCAGGAGGGGTGTAACATGTGAGTATCGGGAAACTCCCATCACGACCCGCGCGGCTGCATTCTGCACCAGCTGGAGCCTCCAGATGGTATGCAAGGGCAGTCCTACATAGAGAGCATTGCAGTAGTCGAGTTGGGACGTAACAAGTGCATGAGTGACTGTGCGAAGGGCATCTCGATCCAGATAAGGGTGGAGCTGGAGAACCAGCCGAACCTGGGCAAAGGCCCCCCTGGCCACGGCTCCCACCTGCTCCTCCAAACTGAGCCGTGAGTCCAGGAGAACCCCCAGGTTCCGCACCCTATCCACAGGGGGTAACGCCTCTCCCCCTATGCCCAAAGGTGGAATATACTCACTGGAGCGAGATGCCTGTACGCACAGCCACTCAGTCTTGGCCGGATTGAGCTGTAGTCTGTTCCTGCCCATCCAGATCTGTACCGCATCCAAACAACGGGACATCACAGAGAGGGCATCACTGATTTGGTTTGGGGTGGAGATGTATAACTGGGTATCATCAGCATACTGATGATACCTCACCCCAAAACCATGGATGATCACGCCCAGCGGCCTCATATAGATGTTGAACAGGAGGGGCGAGAGGACCAATCCCTGTGGGACCCCACAAGTGAGAACCCTTGGGGCCAACCTCTGCCCCCTGCCAACACCGATTGCGAATGCCCCGAGAGGTAGGAGGAGAACCACTGCTGAACAGTGCCTCCCATTCCCAACCCCTCAAGGTGCTGCAATAAGATACCATGGTCGATGGTATCGAAAGCCACCGAGAGATCTAATAGGACCAGGACAGAGGAAAAACCTCTGTCCCACGCCCTCCAGAGATCATCCACCAGTGCGACCAATGCCGTCTCTGTACTGAACCTGGGCCGGAAGCCCAATTGATAGGGATCTAGATAGTCCGCTTCATCCAGGAAAAGCGGAAACTGTTGAGCCACCACACTCTCAACAACCTTCACTAAAAAACGAAGGTTGGAGACTGGACAAAAGTTGTTCAATATGGCAGGGTCCAGGGCAGTCTTCTTCAGGAGGGGTCTCACCACCGCCTCTTTCAAGGTGGCAGGGAAAGAGCCCTCCCTTAACAAAGCATTGACTACTGCCTGGAGCCAGCCGCATGTGACCTCCCTGGCGGCATACACCATCCAGGAAGGGCACGGGTCCAATAAACATGTGGTGGAACTCAAACATCGCATAATCCTGTCCACTTCATCCTCAGAAACAGGATCAAACTCCACCCAGATGATATCAGCCGGACTTCTTGTCCCTCCCTCCTCAGACCACTGCAAATTAGAGTCTAGCCCCTCCCGAATCCGCATCCTTATCCAACAGATACTGACCAAATTCCTCAGCCCTACCCTGCATAGGATCCAACCCCATCCTCCGATGTAAGAGGGAGCGAGTGACCCTAAACAGGGCAGCTGGGCGGTCATCTGCGGACGCTATGAGAGTGGAGAGGTATGAACTCTTCGCCACCCCCAAAGCTACCAGATAAGTCCTAATATAGGCTCTTAGCTGGGCTAATAAATAACTGAATTTCTTTTGAAGCTTGGCTTGAGGTTCATAATTTAATTAGGGCATCTGCTGGAACCCTGACAGTGAGCCAACTCTGACCTCAGTTAATTCATGCTTTGCTTCTGACCCTGGGTCACTATTTGGGGGGGACCCTATGCCACCCATTTAACTGAACCAGTGAAGCTCAAGCTACCAGACCACTGGGAAGCAATTTGGTTCATTGTATCCCCTAAAATGACAGATGAAGTCATACTGGGGCTCTCTTGGCTAGATAAGTGGGGTCCGATGATCTGGAGAAAGGGGACATACAGAGGCTGAGAATAGCTAGAGGACCCAAATCCCTCCCTCAGCAGCAAATAGAAGCATTTCCTGCACATGAGACCACCCCAAAAGCCCCTCCAGAACTATTGACAGCCACCTTTGACAAAACCCCAGAGGTTGAACAGATCCCCAAAGAGTATAAGGATCTTGCAGAAGTGTTCAGAGAGGCTGAGTGTGACTTCCTACCCCCCCCCCCCACTGTGAGACAGACTGCACCATCAAAATCATCCCCAGGGCAAAACTACCCAAACCCAAACTCTACACCATGAAATACAAGAAATGCACAAATACATAGAGAAACCTAGCAAGGAGGTTCATCGAGTCTGCATCAGGGAGGGAGGTGAATGGAAAACAGCATTCAACTGGCCCCTGGGGAGCTTCTAATTCAAGGTAATGCCATTTAGACTGCAGGGAGCTCCACTGGTGTTTATGCAGTTAATAAATGAGGTACTACATGAGAACCTCTATAAGGGGGTCCTTGTCTATCTGAACAACATCCCCGTTTACACTGAGACCATGGAGGACCACATACCCCTGATCTGCCAGGTACTGAAAAAACTTATCACAGCAAACCTGTACATCAAGCTGTCAAAATGTGAATTTCACCATGAATGGCTAAATGGGCTACCGAGTGTTAAATGAGGATATAGAGATGGACCCAGCCAAAGTACAAACCATCCTAGGCTGGCAACTCTCTTGCATCTGCAGACATCTACAAAGTTTCCTAGGTTTCACAAATTTATTGGAGGGCAGGGGAACAGGATGAGTGACCATGCGTAGGGAATCTTGGCCCAAGTAGGGGCACAACTGATGTACCAGGCAAACCTGGGCAAAAGCCCCCCTGGTGATGGCTCCTACCTGCTCCTCCATACTGAGCCACCCGTCCAGGAGGACACTAAGTTAAGCCAGCTTTATCCACATGGGGCAACACCTCTCCCCCTATGGTCAGAGATGGAATTTCTTGAACCCAAGATGCCGGTATGCACAGCCACCCAGTCTTGTTTGGGTTGAGCCGGAGCCTGTTCCTCCCCATCAGATCCGCACTGCCTCCAGGCATCACGAAAGCATGGGGAGGGCATCACTGAGGTGGTCCAGGGTGGAGATGTAAAGCTGGGTATCATCAGCATATTGATGATACTCTCACCAAAACCACGGATGATCTCACCCAGCGGCTTCATGTAGATGTTGAACAGGAGAGGAGAAAGCACTGACCCCTGGACCCACAAGTGCGGGTCCTCGGGGTCGATCTCTGCCCCCCATCAACACCGACTGCATGCGTCCCGATAGGAAGGAGGAGAACCATCATAAAACGGTGCCTCCCACTCCCAACTCCCAAAGACATCGCAATAAGATACCATGGTCGATGGTATCGAAGGCCGCTGAGAGATCTAATAGGACTAGGACAGAGGAATATCAATATCCCCTGTCCCAGGATCCTTCCAGAATCATCGATCAAGCACCAATGCCGCTCCATGTATAACCAGGCCTGAAGCCAATTGAAACGGATCAATTCCCAGGAAAAGAAGCTGTTGTGCCAAGCTCTCAACAGACCTGCTAAGAAGCAAGTTGGAGACTGGCTGAAGTTGTTTAAATCCAAGCAGGCTTCTGAGTCCAAAGCACGCTTCTTAAGAAGGGGTCTCACCCCTCTTTCAAGGCCCCTCCCACAGTGGCGGGAAAACCCCAGCCACATGTCTTGGTAACGGAGCCAGCCACATGGGTCCAATAACCAGTCTCCAAATCCGATCAAGCCAGATATCATCAGGGTCAAACTCAAGATGACATCACAAGAGTTGACTCCACATCCGACTCAAGCCAGTTGGTGTCCAACCCGGTCCAGATCCGAGTGATCTTTTCCAGCAAATGTTGACCAAACTCCTTGGCTCCTCCCTGCAAAGGGTCCACCCCCACCTCCTGATTAAGGAGGGAGCGGGTGACCCGGAACAGGGCGGCTGGGCGATTTTCTGCGGATGCAACGAGAGTGGCAAAGTAAGATCTCTTCGCCACTCTCATCGCTCCCAGGTAGGTCCTCGAAAAGGACCTCAACTGGGCTCGATCGGATTTGGACCGGGAGGACCTCCAACTGCTCTCTAGGCCCCCTCCTCCGACGCTTCATTTCCCGTAGCTCCATGGTAAACCAGGGGGCCAACCAGGATCTGCGTCGGGTTAAGGGCCACAGGGGGACAACCCGGTCAAGTGCCCCAAAGGCCGCCCATTGCCAGGTTTCCGCTAGGGTCTCAGCCGAGTTGTGGGCCAGGGAGACAGGTAATGGTCCAAGCACCGTCTGGAACCGCTCAGGGTCCATCAGGTGCCTGGGGCGGAACCGCCTCATCGGTTCCACCTCCCAGCAGTGGGGGGGTGGGATAATGGAAGACCAGCCAAAGGAGATAATGGTCTGTCCATGACAGGGGGCGAATTGTTGGCGCTCCCCCCCAGACCATTACATCACTGTCCTGAGATAAAAACCAGGTCTAGAGTGTGTTCCCCCTCATGGGTTGGGCCTTGTATAATCTGGGTCAGGTCCATGGCTGCCATGGAGGCCATGAACTCCAGAGCCGCCCCCAGGGAAGGCAAATTAAAGTCCCCCAGGACCACAAGCCTGGGGAATTCCAACGCCACCCCCGAGAGAAGGTCGAGCAGCTTGGGCTGGGAGATAGGTATGCCAGCAACAGGCCCCACTGACCTCCTGGGCCCCACTTCATGAGGAGGAGCTCACATACACCTATCTGCAGGACAGTGATCTCCGTTGGACATAAGGTCTCCCTGATGACAACAGCCACTCCCCCACCCCTACCCCGGGCCCTGGGCTGGTGTAGCACCCGGAAACCTGGTGGACACAAATCCACCAGAGCGACACCTCCTTCCGGTCCCAGCGGGTCTCCGTGATGCAAGCCAGGTCTGCGGCCTCCTCCCCAATCAAATCATTGAGGAGGGGAGCTTTATTAACCACGGACCTGGTGTTGACATAAACCAGTCCAAGCCCAGGTACCTGATCTCCGGGCCCCCAGGGGGACAGGCAGGTACATGAGGGTCGGAGCGTGCCACCGCTTGCAAATAGGGGGCACGCTCCCATTGCATGATATGGCCCCCGACCTCTTCGCCTCCCACCACATCCAATCACCGTCGGTATCCCAAACTCCACCCCATCCCCCAGAGCCTCCAGGCCCCTGAACCCTGCCCCCCTCCCACCACGATCCGTTTCTGGCCCAGACAGAGCCGGGGAGTGACTAGGCAGAAATTTTCTGCCCAAGTCCATCACCCTCCCTCCTCCCTAACCCCTTTAAATAGTAAAAAGTTATAAAATTTAAAAGTGCCCTTTAAAACCCTTAACCTTAAAAGAATTAAAACCCCTCTTCTTCTGGCAGTGACAATTCCCTCTGGAGCTTTGGATGGCCTCTGACCTCTGATCTTTCCGCCGTTGCATAAAAACTTGGCTTTTTCAGCTTGCTGACCTGGACTGATGGAGGGGTGGGATTTTGGGAGTTTTTATACTTTTATTAGTTCAGTGAGATTTCTTATTTAATTCTGTTTTAACTTTTGTACTGCTCTTTTTCTTAATGTAAGCTGCCCTGAGTCCTTCAGGAGATAGGGTGGCATATAAATCTCATTAAAATAAATAAATAAATAAAATAAATACTCCCATCACAACCTCCGTGGCTGCATTTTGCACCAGTTAAAGCCTCTGAGTGGTCCTCAAGGGCAGCCACATGTAGAGAGCATTGCAGTAGTCTACATGGAAGGTAACAAGCACATGAGTAACTGTACGCAAGGCATCTTGGTCCAGATAGGGGCGCAACTGGCACACAAGGCGAACCTACGCAAATGCCCCCATGGCCACAGCTCCTACATGATCTTCCAAATTGAGGTGTACGTCCAGGAGGATGCCTAGATTGTGCACCCTTTCCATGGGGGTAACACCTCTCCCCCATGACCAAAGATGGAACATCCTGGACAATCCGAGATGCCGGTACGTACAACCACTCGGTCTTGGTCGGGTTGAGTCGAAGCCTGTTCCTTCCCATCCAGACCCGTACCGCTTCCAAGCACCAGGACATCACATTGAGGGCATCACTGGGTTGGTTTGGGGTGGAGATAAAAAGCTGGGTATCATCAGCATACTGATGATACCTCACCCCAGAACCACGAATAATCTCACCCAGCAGCTTCATATAGATGTTGAACAGGAAGGGGGAGAGGACCGACCCCTGAGGCACCCCACAAGTGAGGGGCCTCAGGGTCGACCTTGATCCTCCTGCCAACACCGACTGTGAACGACCCAAGAGGTAGGAGGAGAACCACCATAAAACAGTGCCTCCCACTCCCAACCCCCTGAGGTGTCGCAGTAAGATACCATGGTCGATAGTATCAAAAGCCGCTGAGAGATCTAATAGGACAAGGATTGAGGAATAACCTCTATACCGAGCCTGCCAGAGATCATCCACAAGCACGACCAATGCCGTCTCCATGCTGTACCTGGGCCTGAAACCCGATTGATACGGATCCAGGTAGTCAGCTTCCTCTAGGAACATCAGGAGCTGTCGGGCCACCACACCCTCAACAACTTTAACCACAAAGCGAAGGTTGGAGACGGGACAAAAGTTGTTCAAAATAGCCAGATCCAAGGCAGGCTTCTTGAGGAGGGGCTCACCACTGCCTCCTTCAAGGCGGAGGGGAAGCATCCCTCACTCAGAGAAGCATTGACCACTGCCTGGAGCCAGCCTCATGTAACCTCCTGGGTGGCATAAACCTGCCAGGAGTGACATGGGTTCAATAAACACATGGCAGCACTCAGCTTCCTCATGATCCCATCCACTTCATCCAGAGTCACAGGATCGAACTCTTCCCAAATGGTATCCCCAAGACCCGTCGCTTACCCCCGTCAGACTCTAACCAGTTGAAGTCCAGACCGGTGCAGATCTGAGCGATCTTGTCCAACAGATATTGACTAAACTCCTCAGCCCATCCCTGCAAAGGGTCCTCCCTGTCCTCTGATTGAGGAGGGAATGGGTGACCCAAAACAGGGCGGCCAGGCGATTATCTGTGGATGCAATGAGAGTGGAGAAGTAAGCAAACTTCACCGCTCCCATTGCCACAAGATAAGATCTAGTAAAAGATCTTAACTGCAATCGATCAGATTCAGACCAACTGGACCTGCTCTCTAGGCCCCTCCTCCAGCACTTCATCTCCTGGAGCTCCACAGAAAACCAGGGAGCCAACTGGGATTTGCACTGGGTTAGAGGCCACAAAAGTACAACGTGGTCGAGAGCCCCAGAGGCAGCACTTTGCCAGGCATCCACCAGGGCCTCGATTGGGCTGTGGATAAGGGAGGCAGGAGTCATCCCAAGCTCCGCCTGAAACCTTTCCAGGTCCATTAAGTGCCTTGGGCGGAACCACCTAGTTGGTTCCACCTCCCAGCAATGAGGAATGGCATATTGGAAGCCCAGCCAAAGGAGATAATGATTGGTCCATGACAGGGGCTGAATAGTTGGTGATCCCCCACCCAGATCACTAAACCAGTGTCCAGAGAGAAAAACAAGGTCAAGACACCCCACCCAGAGAAGGCAGGTTAAAATCCCCCAGAACTATAAGTCTGGGGAACTCCACCGCCAACCTGGATAGCATGTCGAGCAGCTCGGGCAGGGCCGTTATCATGCAGCTGGGAGAAAGGTATGTGAGCAAAAGGCCCAACTGACTGCCAGGGCCCCACCTCAGGAGGAGAGACTCACATCTACCTATCCGAGGGACAGTGGCCTCCTGCTGACAAGGGTCTCCCTGATAACAACCGCCACCCCCCTGCCCCTACCCTGGGCCCAAGGCTGGTGCAGCACATGGAAACCTGGCAGGCACAACTCAATCAGAGGGACTCTGTCAAGCCTTTCTCTGCCACCATTTTCAAAGGCTTGGAAAAACCTTTTGCCAGGGAGTAAAAAATCTTCCAAAACATCCCTGCTAATTAGAGGTGATAGACCGTGTTCTTCTTTGCTGTCAATGATGATACAAATGAAACCCGGAAAGTAATCTAAAAACATTTTTTATTTATAAAATAAAGAAACCTACACGGAGCTACATGTTTGCAACCTAATCTCCACCAAGGCATATAGAAAAAGAAAAAGGAAAAGTACAACGGTAGTGACAGGAAGTGAAGTCAAAACTTCTTACACATGCGCAGTAAATCAAAACATTCTTATCTCATTACTATGGAGACAAGATAACACAGTGCTGGCTAGCAGACACCTGCTTGCTATAATATGAGCTTAGGAGCTTGAACAGACAAACCAAAAAAACCACAGTGACATCCCCTTCTTTGTCTGTTAAGCAAAAATCAGATAAGGCACATCTTCTCACACAGATATTTGTGCTGTGCTGCTGGAAGTGGTTTGTTGAGCATGTCAGCAATCTGATCATGTGTGGACACATACTGTAATTTTACAAAGCCTTGTTTAACTAATTGCTTTATGTTCTTATAACGAATGTCAATGTGTCTGGACCTAGAACCTGTGAAACGTGTTTCAGAAATATAAACCACAGATTCGTTGTCTTCCATCACAGTGACTGGCTGGATCGGGCGTGTCCAGATATCTGTGACTAAAGCATCAAACCATGTTAGAGAATTACAAGCATCAGAAACACAAGCATATTCAGCTTCAGTAGATGAACAAGAAATGAAATTCTGTTTACGTACTTGCCAGTAAACAGGACATCCATTTAAGAACATCATATAACCTGAAGTACTTTTACGTGACTTCTTATCACTCGCCCAATCAGAATCTGCATAACAACATAATTCCACATAATCAATATGTGTCAGTTCTAACAACAACTTCATATTTTTAGTGTGCTTTAAATATCTCAATAACTTCTTAATACATAACCAATGAAACTGTTTTGCCTTACCTACATGTCGTGACAAAGATTAACACTAAGTGCAATGTCGGGTCTGGTCCAACTACTAATGTATAACAATGACCCAATGACTGAACGATAAAGTGTTTGATCTTCAAAATCAGGACTTGGTTCATGTGCCAGATTATGAAAATCTGTTTGCATAGGTATGCTAGCCGTTTTAGCATCCTTCATATTGCAATGATGCAACAGTTGTTCAATCTTATCCTCTTGTGAAAGACTAAACCCCTTCTGCGTTTTGGTAATCTGAACACCCAAATAAGTGTTAATGTGTCCTAAAGATTTCAATGTAAAATATTTCTGCAAAGCTTTAGCAAAATTCTCACTCATTTGCTTATTTGGACCAATATAAACAATATCATCAACATAAACAAGAATTATCTCATATATATTCCTAGATCTTTTTGTGAACACGCATTCATCAGTTTCGGACTTAATAAAGCCCATTACATTTAGTTTGTCAGTAAGACATAAATACCACATTAAACCAGACTGTTTCAGGCCATAAAGACTTTTTATTTAGGATCCAGGTATCCCCTTCTTGCTTCCGGAACCCTGGAGGACCTCTGACATAGATTTCTTCATCCAGGTCAGCATTTAGATAAGCTGTTTCCACATCAAACTGGAAAACTTCTAGACCAAGAATAGTTGCAGTGGCTAAAGCAATTTTCACACTCTCAGTCCGAACTGTCAGTGAGTAAGTATTTGTGTAGTCCTCAGGATAACGTTGAGTGAAACCCTGAGCTACAAGTCTGGCCTTGTATAATGACTCACCATTTGGCTTCTTTTTAATTCTATAGACCCATCTAGTGCCAATAACTTTCATATTTGCTGGAGGACTTGCAGGCGTAAACACTTTGAGTTTCTTTAGACTGTCCATTTCAGCCTGCATTGCCTCATACCATTTCTCTTGCTCTGAATCAGGAAGATGCTTAATTTGTGTAAACTTGTCAGGAGGCAGTATAACAGCACAAACCAATGGTAAAGGTGCTTTTGTCAATTGCCATGAATATTGTTTTGGAGGGATCCCCTTCGTGGTCCTTTCAGAACGTCTCAGAACAACTGTCCATTCTTCTTCTGTTTCATCCTCATCTTCTTCATAGTCACTAGCCTCAGCATCTATGGCTCGTGAAGACGGAACATCTGGTTGAGAAGAACTAGTTGATGGAACATCCGCCTGTGAATCTTGATAATCAGGCTGCGTGGCATCATCTCTAGGAAAATAAACTCCAGGATCATTGGAGTGAATCCTGGAGCAATCAGCATCTTCCTCAAAATTGAAGGACTGAGAAAACACAATTACATGTCTGGAATCAATGAATTTGCTCCATTTTGAATTGTCATCAATACCCATGAATCTCATTCTTCTTGCTGCTGGACCTCCTTTTCTTCTTTGAGCTAAGGGAATGTTCACCATAGCGTATGAACCAAAAATATGGATGTTTTTGACATCGGGTTTATACCCATATAACTTGAAGAAAGGAGTTTGATTTATTACACTACTCCAGATGCAGTTAATAATGTAATTTGCATATTTAATAGCTTCACCCCAGTATGGGAGACTGAGATTAGCGTCTTCTAGGAGACATCGCATCATGGTTTGTAGAACGCCATTCCTTCATTCTGCCACTCCATTTTCCTGAGGAACGTAAGGGGCTGAGGTCTGGTGCAGAATTCCATTCTTACACATCCAGTCCTGAAAACACTGAGACATGAATTCAGCACTGCGATCACTTTGAATTCTAGTGATGCGAACATTGTGTTGGGTATTGACATAAGTTGCAAAGTCTTTAAAGATCTGAAAGGTCTCTGATTTTTCCTTCATAGGAAATACAAATCCATATCTAGAATAATTATCAACAATTGTTAAGAAATATTTTTCCACCAAGTGTTGGTGCAAATGGACCTACTATGTCAGTGTGTACCAAATCAAAAATGCATGTTGACCGGCATGTAGCGTGTTTTGGAACAGCTGCTGCTTTGGATTTGGCTTTCTTGCAGACAGCACAATCCAAGAACACCTTACACCCCTTCAGATCCAAACCTTTCACGAATTCTGGCATCTTTCTAAGAACACGAAAACTGGAATGCCCCAATCGTCGATGCCACTTATGGATACACCTGGAATGTGAAGGTTTACCTGTGAATGAATTTTCAACATTTTTATGAGGAACCTCAGGCTTGCTTTGAGCAAACTGTTTCTTTTTATTGGCTTTAGAAGCTTTTGGTGTAGCTACAGGATCTCTCTCTGAGACATCTCTCTCTGGGCCTGTGCTCTCCTTTGGAAATTTTATACTTGCCTGTGCTTGCGAGTTAGACTTTGGCTTTAGGTAATAAACACCACCAATTAATATGGTTTCGGCAACAATATTACCCTCTTTCACCACATAACTTGCTTTTTCAAAATGGTGAACCTGGTACTTGCACATCCTCGACAAATGACTTTGGCTAAGCAAACTGCAGGTTGCTGTTGGTATGTAATAAACATCAGAAATCAATGCATCGAGCTCTTCAATATAAACAGTTCCTTTTCCCTTGACCTGAACAGGATAATTTGAAAAAGTGTACAGTTCACGCATGTCAGGTTCAGGCTCATGCATCTCTGTGAACAGATCTCTTCTGTAGGTAACATGCACTGCTGCTCCACTGTCTAAAGTCCAGAGAAGTCATCTGTCATACTCTGGATCAGGTTGTGGATCATTGGTTAATGCCAATGTGAGGTGTGAAGCTTGTAGATCATGCCTGGGACTGCGACAACCTTGTCCTTCGCCTCTGCCTCTGCCTCTGGAATCTGTTCCTCTGGGCTGGTACCTGGCAGGTGCTTGAGATTGTTGGGGACAATCCCGGGTGGCATGTCCCACACAATTGCAGATATAGCATCTTGGCACCCTTGGAATGAAGCCTCTTCCTCAGAAGGGACGCCTTGCTGGAGCTCTTGGTGCAGGTGGTCCTCTCAAATGTGGCGTGGCTTGCATGAGTGCTTCTTCTTCAGTTAAAATTCTGCATACATGATCAACTGTGTGCTGAGCAATACCTGCTTGGCCATCAGGGGGCACTGGAGCTGGCACTGGTGCTGGAACTGGTTGACCTGCTAAATGCATTTGTGGCTGTGCTATTGCTGGTCTAACCTGTGGTTGCATGGGAACTTGTTGCTGTTGAGCTGCTATTGGTATTTGAGCACCACCAATTTGGCCACTTCTTTCGATGCAAACTGCCGGAGTAGATTGCTGAGGTCAGTGGCTGGGTCTCTGCTTGCCGACTGAAAGCCGAATCCCTGGAGAAATGCCGACCTCATTTCCTCCCTTTCTGCCAGGCTCATGGGGGAGATAGGAAGGGGCGTCCTTTCTATCTCAGGTTCTTCATCCATTGCTGGCTTGGATGTACCATACAGACTCTCAGAGAATGTAAAACACTCACTTGTAGCCATGAGTGGGTTTGGAGATGGAGCATTTGTCGGGAGGCTTGCCGCACTGCTAGCCTCATGCTCGGTTGGTGCCTGGGACGCTTTGGCTGAAGCCGTCCCGGTCTTGGGTCCTCCTGGTCGGTGGTGTGGTGCCATTAGCCTGGCTGTGGCTCTGGTCACCACGCGGCTTTTCCGGGTTGACTTAAGAGTGAGCATTTGGATAACTCACTATATAGACAAGGTTTCTAACCATCCTCTGCTACCAAATTGTCAAAATAAAGTTTGGGAGGTTAAGAAAACCAATGGCTCATAAACCTTTATCTACAGTGAAGTTATCCAAAAAGAGTTGAGCCCAGAAGAGTTCAATTCAGAACTTGTTTATTTGTAAGAACGAATAGAAAACAAATAGATATTCAAGAAAGCATACCAATGTACTGTATTTCTTCTGAGAGTCCTTACAGTCCTTAAGTCCTAACGACTACCTATGTAGCCAGAGTTCCAAGAGTCCTTTCCTCAGAAAGGAAAGATAAAGCACTTCCAACAGTCTTCTGTTTGAGACAGTCTGCCTTGGATCAGTCTTTGAACTGTCTGCTTGGAACTGTCAGCAGATACCTTGGAACAGTCTCCTATGCAGCTTGGAACTGAGTGCCTGTCAACTTGGAACTTCTTGGAACAGACAGCTCCTCAGAACTATCTGAATCTTGGAACTGAGTAATTGTCACTGGGGCAGTTCCTTATATAGCTTTGATCTAGAAGGGGTGTGGCTAAGAAAGCCAGTACATTCAAAAGTACAGCTGCTCTGCAATTGGTCCATTGGAACTTTTAAATATAAACCAGTGAAAAGAGCACAGCAAAATGGAAAACTCCTTCCACACACGACCATAATTTGTTCCATAATTTTGGTCACAACCCAATTTGGTCATGACCCAAACCTAATTTTGGAAAATTGGTGCTTACAAAAAAAAAATGGTGCAGAAGGGGAAATCGACCATGAAAAAAAATGTGTGTGTTTTTTTTTGGTTGGAACCCGATTTGGGCATGGTCAGAAGCATTCGTGACCAGAGGTTCTACTGTACTAAGAAATACTACACTAACTTCTTGCTCCTTTCTTGTTTTCTAGATTTTTTGGTTATTTTTTATAGTATTTCCACAGCAATTACTAATTTAATTAGTCTTATTTCAGTGCTGTCTCTTAATTCCAAGAAAATTCTTATACCCAATCAGATAGGTACAACTATCACCCTTGTTCGCTGAAAAAAAGAGATGTCCAATGGACTTTTGGGAAATATCCAATGGACTTTTGTATTCATTACTTTGTTTTATCTATAGATTCTCAGTTAAAGATTCCTTCCCTACAATTATCCTTTTAAACACAACAACTTCTGAATTCCTCAGAGATCTCAACCGAGTTGCAAGAACCACAAATCCAGAAAAGCAATACAACACAAGAAAAAGATATGAGGAAACACAAGGTGATATTCTAAACTGGAGTTAGAATTCTGATTTTTGACATTTGTGTTTATATAGGGACCTATATTAGACTATCTGAATTAATGAAATACAGTTCTGAGTGGGATGAATTGTCTTAAAGAAAGAACTGCTTCATTTGGGATTATGGTATTTGAAGCATTAATTATAGTGCTTTTACCTCAAGTGGTGTGCATGTTTCCTAACACTAAATGCAGCATGAGTGAGCCTCTACCTTTTCTTCACCAGCACTACGAACCTGGAGACTTCATCGTTGTTGGCATTTTGTCTAAGATCTACATATTCTATACAGTCATGGACTTCAGTGAAGCACCATCTAGTAATCTTTTTGATGAAATCCTGTAATTTTATTTGAAACATAGAGACATTTGTTTATTGTAATCTTATCTCAGATAGTTTCCTCATAAGCAATGAATGATATTCTATATAACGAGATAAAGAGATTATGTATAATGTGTATTTACTGAGCTGTGATTTCTATCACATTAACATTTTGTGGATCCAAGAAAGACTTTCAAAAGGGGAGAATAATATAGATTATAAATTATGTTTTGTGTAATGCATTTGGGCTAATTTTCATAGGGTTTTCAAAAAGACTGGCACCTTTATCAAACATGTTATTTACATGTTTCTATATTTTTACTGTAATAATGGTAAGGATAAAATTAAAAACTAAAGAGATGAAATAAACAAGTTTGAGTAAACTGTTTGCATGGTAGCGAGCAGAAAAATGAATAAGAAAAATATTTTAAAAATATTTTAAGAAATTGCAAAAAATACTGTGCAGATATGCAGGTATCAATCAGCATAATTGATTTCAAACATTTCAAACTCAAAAATCATTTTGTCTTGAAATTTATATTACAAAATAATACATTGCAGAGGGACAGAAATCATTTTTTAACCAATACATTTATAATATATTTAAGGTAATGGACTTGTAAAAACTGATGAGAAATATTCAGCTGAAGTACATATTTTATGTACTTTAAAATATGTTGTGATAAACTCTATTAAATGTCATATCTTGAAAGAATGTATAATTTTCCTTTCAGAGTGATGACACCAATCTATCAGCAATTCCTAGCTTTGCAATTTGCAGTCAAGGAGATCAATGAAACACCCCACATTTTGCCCAATCACACCCTGGGCTTCCATATTTATAACAGTTATTTCACTGCAACATGGACTTTCCGTGCCTCATTAGAACTGCTCTCTACCAAGGAGAGATTCGTCCCTAACTACAGGTGTGATATGAAAAAGCAACCAATAGCTGTCATCGGAGGACCAACATCAGCAGTTGGAGCCCACATGAGCACCATCCTGTCCCTCTACAAGATGCCACAGGTACAAATGACTACATGCAAAATAGGTGCTTTTGAAGTTTCTTTTTTTAAAATTTTCACTGCTCTTTATTGAAAGAGTGAGTATAGAATAGAGTAGAATTCTTTTTAAAAAAATATTTTATTGATATTCCAAAGTTTAAAAACATAAAATAAAACTATATGCATGGTTATCAAAATCAAGAGATCTTTTACATTTCCTTACATTTTTCAATATATGATTACTTATTCCATTACCATTACATCTTACTCTTGTTACAAATCAATGTATTTCATCTTACACTTCAATCTTTTCTATAACATATATACATATTTACATACATCCTCATTCTTTTCCTAAGTGCCATTTTATTTTCTTTTTATTTCTAAACCACTCATACCAGACATCCCAGGCTCTATAATATATTGAATCTTCTTTGTCTTTTAATTTCAACGTTAGCCTGTCATGACCTATTATTTTCTTTATAACCATGCCCTCTGATGGTATCCTTTTCTGCTTCCAAAGTTGTGCATACGAAATCCTTGCAGCTGTTACTACATGTAATATGATGTACCTATCTTTTTAACTACATTTTTGTGTTATTATACCTAATAAAAAATTCTGGATTAAATTTAATTTTCTGATTTATAATTTCCTCTAGCCATTGTCTGATTGTATTCCAGTATTTCTTCACTTCTGGGCATGTCCACCAGATATGAAAATAAGTGCCTTTTTGACTTAAATTAGTCAATTAATAGTGTTATTTAGTAGGTTTGTTTGATATGCAACCATTTTTTAAGGGTTTGAGCTGCTTAGGCTTCTAATAGTCTGTCTTGATTGATATTCCTTTATTTTCACCTCTACTTAAATTTCAGTGGTTGTTATGATCGTTGGTATTGTTGCTATTTTAATTTAAAAGACAACACTTGCTTGAAAAAGGAAGAAAAGGGAAAAGAAAATATGAGAGGAGAAGAGAAGAAAAATATGCTTTGAAAATTGAAGTGTACAGAAAGAAACAGATTAAATTAAGAGGGTCATGGAACAGGATTGTCTTAGACTATAAACATGTTAGTGGTGAATATTCTAGATTAAGCTATGAACAGAGCCAGTTAAGCCAGTTTGTCATTTCTGAAGGTAATTTTATTTTTCAGCATATATCACATTTAATACTACAGAACACTATAAATTCTGTTTTAACAATAAAATACAGATCTGAAATGAAAGGTTGATCTGATAGAAATAATACCATTTGATCAGTTGCACCAAAAGCAACCCTATTTATGCAGGAACTGAACTGATTATTTCAACAGATAATGAAATTCTAGATACCTTCTGCTCATTTCTTCTCACTGAAAAATAGATAATTCATAGCATCTCAGCTATTTTCTCTAATGTTTTTTTTTAAATTCACATGTAAACTATGGCTAGAAGGGAACTTTAAAATCACAATTAATTCTTTCTTTTCAATTCCTGGTCTTTTGCTTTCTGCAATGTTTTCTTTATAAAATTGAAAAAAATTCTCTATCTCACTTTTCCATCTATTTCTTCAGTTCATCTATGGCTCAACTCAGGGGATAAATGAAAAAATACAGGTTGTTTCATACCAACAGATGTTCCCAAATGTGCACCACCAATACAACGGAATTCTCCAGTTGATGCTCCACTTCCAGTGGACTTGGATAGGGATGGTCTATACAAATAGTGAGAATGGTGAAAAGTTTGTACAAAATGTGGTTCCCATGTTTTCCCTGAGTGGCATTTGTTTTGCTTTTATTGAAGCTTTGCCAGCAATTACTTATTCTAATAATATTTTGGCTGCTGTGGAAGCAGGAATTGAAACATTCAAAGCTGTTATAAGAAGTTTTGCCAATGTAGTGTTAATCCATGGGGAAGCTGAAGATATGATTATTTTGAGAATAATGCCCACCATATCCCAAGTGGAAGATATACAATTACTGGCCAGTGCTAAAGTGTGGGTCCTGACAGCTCAGATGCATTTCACATCACTTCCCTTCCAAAGGAATGACGACATAGACTTCCTCCATGGTGCCCTTTCCTTTGCAATTCACTCAAAGGAGGTGCTGGGATTCCGGGGGTTTCTTCAGATGATAAAGCCTAATGTGAAAAAAGAAGATGCCATTATCAAGCTCTTCTGGAGAAATGCATTTGAATGTTCATTCTCCAATTCCATGATGGAGGAGACAGATGCAGTCATCTGCACTGGTGAAGAAAAACTGGGAAATCTTCCTTCATCTGTATTTGAAATGGATATGACTAGCCATAGCTACAGTGTGTACAATGCAGTCTTTGCAGTGGCACATGCTTTGCAAGACACCCAGACATCCATATTCAGATACCGAGCAGGAGGTCATAAAGCGAAACTAAACCTTCTGCAACAACATCTATGGAAGGTAAAGCTATAACCAATTAAACTGTAAATGACAGAGAGCTGACCATATTTGTAGGTAAACTAATAGAACCTAGATTGAGGAGGGTCACTATTCTCCTAAATCTTTAAATTAAAATAATTAAAATTAAATTAAATTAGCACACCACACTTTTATCATGAGCCATGGTGCCACAGTGGTTAGAGTGCAGTATTGTTGGCTACTTCTGCTGACTGCTGGCAATTTGGCAGTTCAAATTTCATCAGGCTCAAGGTTGACGTAGCCTTCCATCCTTCTGAGGGGGTAAAATGAGGACCCAAAATTGTTGGGGGCAATACTCTGACTCTGTAGAGCCCTCTTAGAGAGGGCTGTAAAGCACTGTAAGTGCTATTGCTATCATGTGAGGTGTGTCATACTTCCCATTACTAATATGCCACAGTTCCTAGGAATTACTAAGTTCCAAATTATTTTAAATGAAATTCTTTAAAAAATAGAGTGAAGAAAATGAGTACTACTTAATGCTAGAATGAAATCAAAATATGTATTTGCCGCCCCAAGTCCTTTCGGAGAGGGGGCGGCATACAAGTCGAATTAATAAAATAAATAAATAAATAAATATTTATCCTTAGCTGAATTCAAAAAAGGGATTGGACAGGAATCCCTAGGAAAAGCCAGTTCAGTCTAATGGTTAAAGCACTAGGCTAGAAAATAGGAGACAGTGAATTCTAGTCTTTCTTAGAAATGAAAGCTAGCTGGGTGACTTTGGGTCAGGCACACTCTCTCAGTCCAAGTCATCTCACAGGGTTGATATCATTAAAAGAGGAGGAGGAGGAAGGAGTATGTCCTTCTGCCTTGACTTAGTTATAAAAATAATGAAAGTGGGATAAAAATAAGAAAACAAAAATAGGTATTGTATACTGATTGGGAACTTGAAAAATAGCTTATATATTAATAGCAACAGCATTTAGGCTTATATACTGCCCATTAGCACTTGACAACACTCTCTGATTGGTTTACAATGTAGAAACATTGTTTGCATATTGCCCCAATGATCTGGGTCCTCATTTTACTGACCTTGAAAGATGGAAGGTTGAGTTAACCTTGAGTTCTGTCAGGATCAAACTCCAGACTATTGGCACAGTTTGCCTGCAATACTGCACTCTAACCATTGCTGCACTCTAACCATTGCGCCACCAGGGCTCTTCTAATTTGTTTATTTGATTGATCATGTGTCATTGTTGTAATTATTATTACTGTAACTGAGTCCACAAACCTTGCTGCTGGTCGTCTTCTCTTTCTTTCCACTTTATCCAACATTAAACCCTTATGGAGCTATGTCTTCAAATAATGTATAATAATTTATATATTATCCTCCACAAAAAGAAACAGTGATATTTTCATGAATTCATAAGAAGTTGAACTTATCTTCAAGTCAATGCTGACTTTATTTTTTTTAATCTATAGAATGTTGAGATATTTGAAGCTTCAATGCTAAATGCAATTGCAAATTATTCTCCTTAGCAAAATATGGTTGAAACTAATCATTTTAATGTTTTCCTAAAATAAAATGGAAATCAGGTGTTTTTTTAATTCAGTTTTCATTTAATCGTTCTTCATGGATGTAGATCTTTTATTAATTTGTGCTGCTTGTTATATGTTTTATTCTGTTTGGAAGTGATAATTATTCTAAAGAAGACAAAGAGAAGGGAACATTGTTCTTAATGTACTGGAATGTTTACTGTACTCTTTTTTATTTTTATTTTCTTTTTTAAAAATTAGTTCAATCAGTTTGTAAGAAGGGTGTCTTTCAATAACAGTGCAGGGGAAAAAGTTTCCTTCAACCAGAATGGAGAGTTAGAGGTTGGATTTGATATTATGAACTGGATCGTATTTCCAAACCAGTCTTTTCTGAGAGTCAGAATTGGAAGGATCAATGGAATGGATTCTCAAAAAATAATGTTTTCTTCCCTTGAAGAATGTATTGTGTGGCCTAGGAGATTTAATCAGGTATGGTCCAATAACAGTTTAGATTATTTTCCATAGTTACTCCATTGTTAAAAATATTTATAGATCCAACATCCCATCCTCCTGTTATATTCAGAAATAAAAACCCTCCATGCCTTTTTTTCTACTTCCATATATTGTCCAGGCCATGACTCATTGTGTGTATGGAGAGATATGAATATATGAAAAAGCATGGTGGTATATGTGAATTTGCTAAAAAGATAGTTTGGGACTACATAAGTCACATACATAATTTGCATGTGCTGTCCAAAGACCAAAGAATAAAGATAATTTAAAAGATTAGAACTTCTTATTCTAAAGGTTAAATAGTTTCACACATAAAATAATTTCACAAATATTACACAAAGTCTTAAGAGATAATAAACAGCTCACTAGGAGTTCAACAATATCCATTTATATCTGCTTTTTCCCCTCCTTTTATATAAGGCAACTCTGATCTACTGAAATAACTTACTGAACTGGAATATCATAGTTAACCATCTAAACTTGATTCTGCCACTTTTAGAAAAGGTTGTGTTCCAAAAAAGGGAAAACACACAAAAATATCTTCTGTTATGACATGTAAGAGGAACACAGAGAGAGTGTTTTCCATAGTGGTTCCCAATTGTAGAATATCCTGTCTCAGGATGTTTTGGGACGTTTGAAATGAAATATTTCACAATGATTTATAATATGTTTTCTTCCTGTCTAGTTATTTTAGTCTTGTTTTACTGATTTTCAGTTTATTATCCTTGCTTTGTTATTTCCATGGCACAGCATGATTTTATACTCCATTATATATTCCATTGCAAACCACCAGGAACTACTCTTGATTGTGGCAATATAAATTGTTGTAGATTCAAAAAAAAGCAGCACAAGACTGAGGAAAAATATCACTAATTATTAGAAGCCATGATCACTGGATTCCAGTTCATAGGACAAACTGGAACAGGAGCAAAAGAATGGGGAATACTTTGATATGGGAGTTGTGACTTTGATGGGAGATTTAGGTGAGATTTTTGATGGGAGTTGTGACTTGGGGAGCAGGAAACATTTGGGTTCTGATTTGCTGGTAGATATCTAGGGTCACAAAGGTTTATTTTTTGGAGGGGAGGGATGCTCACATTTTTACTAAGGAGAAACCAGTGTTTGGAAGTGGTCTGTACATGCTAATGAGTGATGGGAGATTTAGGTGCAAGCTCTTAATCTAAAACTACTAGGTCTGTGAATTTTCACCCAGCTACACTGTTGCAATTTCTTTAGTGGGTCTGTTGCAAAGTCTGAGTCCTCATTATCTTTTGTTGGTTTAGTTCTAGTGAGTGATAACTTCTTTTTTCCTGGCCTGACAAGATTAAGGGAGCTTAGTTTTAGGACAGAAATATCTGATTGTATTATGTAAATGAGGGAGGATAGTTAGGCATGAACCTGATCTTGTTGCTGAGGCCCTGGAAGGGACCTTACATTTCTGGTATGCCACAAGAAAGTAAATAAACCAATATGCAAATAAATAATAGAGGTACAATCTTGTTCAATGAAGAGCATTTTCTCCTTTCTTAATGGACAGGTCCAGCCACTTTCTCTATGTAATAATAAGTGCCAATCAGGATACAGGAAAAAAAGGATAGAATCAAAGCCATTTTGCTGCTATGATTGTCTTCGATGTCCTGATGGAAAGATTGCTAGCCAGGAAGGTAAGAGATATTGTATAGAAAGCTAATTGACAGCAATACTCAAAGGCATATCTTCTTTTATTACAGTCGATGATCACAATGCTTTAATCCATCACAGAATATCATAGTATTAAACAAAAACAAGAAATAGAATCCCTGTTGGGTTTTCTAAATTTTCTTTGCTTGCTGCAGATGTTTCATTACCAAGCTAAGTAACATCATCAATGTATGGAGGAATTGTAAACCACATACTTTACTCTAGAAGCAATAAGCAAACTTCATCTTTCATGGAGTGAGAATGTTACTCAGCCTGGTAATGAAATGTCTGCAGGAACAGAAGAAAGCTCAGAGAACCATAAGTGTGATGACTCGGGGCATGGCACAAAGGTAACACAGTCAGATAATAAGTAGGAGTCCCTTTATTAGCTCCAATTTTGCCCCCAATGTTTTGGTTGCTTTCTGGTCTGGAGAAAAACTCTCCCAGGAACAGCCTCTGGGTGCAGACATTCAAATCCAAAACATTGTCAACAAAAACTTTAACTATATGTCCTGTCAAGGCAAGATGAGGTAATTAATCTGGCAGGGCAAGATAAGGAGCTCCAGAAGTGAAGGAACGGCAGTAAATTAACCAGTTGGGAGGAAGCCAGGAATGCAAATAACCACAGTCAACACAAAATAAACTCACATTTGTTCCCCCACAAATGCTGCTCTCAGCTGCCTCTCCTTTAAACTCTCTTCCCAGGTGTGCCTAATGAAGGGAATCAGGGCCCTTTCCTCCCCCGTAAACCATGCAACCCATGTTCTTCCCTCCATGCCCTAGGATGAAGAGAGGGTCTTCCTCTGAATTCCCTCTCCCTTGTTCTACCTCTCCTGTTCTGCCCAGCCAGACTTGCCTTTCCCCAGTTTCCTCCACAGCCAATGGAGCTACATTCCTGCTCCCTGTCATCTGTTTGTCTTCCTCCTTGGATTCAGACTCCAACGAGGGCATGACACATAAAAATCCAACCACATAAATAGCTGGGATAGTGAACTAGACTTAAACAGAATTAAAAGCCCTGGATAAGAAGACCAGAAAAATAGCAGCAATGAATCATGTCCTGCACCCATGAGGTGATATTAACCAACTATAGTTACCAGCAAAATAGGTGACTATGTAATATATGTATGTACCAATAATAATAGGAGTCTTGGGTACACCGCTTAAACACCATTGACAAAACCATTGGTCAATTGCAAAATCAGCTTTACTCAGAACAGCTTATATCCTATGGCAATACTTCTAATACCATCAAACATCAACATCTGCCTATCCCAAGCCTGTAGGAAATACCAATAGATAGACAAAAATCCCAGTCAAAATATGTGGCTATTTGATTGTTATTAATGAAATAATTTGTGGTTCTTTTATACTGGTATAACTGGATATAACCATTTTGTTTTCTCAACTGTTTTAGAAATAGACATATAAAATTGGTTATGCAAATTAAAATAAAAGCAGAGATCACATTGGACTTGGTCTCTTTCAAACTCCTAAATGTAAAATCATTCTTAATGTTGTGATTATTACTTTATGAATTAAAACCAATTAATTGAGGTAACATTTGGAGTTCAATTATTGTTAAACTTATAGGGTAGCATTATCAGAAAGAGTCTGTATGCAAATAGTGTCAAGGTGTCATAACTGCTTTTAATGTGCCTTTGAAAATTAAAACAAACAATGCTGTAAAATAGTGCATATTTATCTTCAATAGTAAATGATTTTATACTGTCTCCATGATCCCCAGCTGTCAATTAGTAATTTTTATGTGTGATTTTCAACTGTACAAATGAGACTTCAAGCTAGAAAGCCAAGTAAAAACAGAATATTTACAGATTACAAAATAAAATTCCAGTTACAAATCCCAAATGCAAATACTACAAATGCACAAACCTTGGGTACATCATGACTGCTTTTCAATATGCAAGAGGCAAATAGAATAATTTTGTTTCTTCTGTTTTTGTTATGAAGAAAAATTTGAGAGTTACTTGGGAATTGCATTTATTTGAAATGCAACTTACATCCTGACTTATTATTTATTTATTTATTTTATTTAATTTTATTGGATTTATATGCCGCCCCATCTCCGGGGACTCAGGCTTACACAGAAATATATAAACAATAAATACACCTTTGTCAAATTATCTAATCCAATTATAAAATCAATTAAAATACCCTTAAATTAAAATTCCCAACCCTGCTCAGTCCAGGTTGGCCTGTACAAACAGCCCAGTCTTGAGATCACGGTGGAAGGAGCACAGGTCCCGGGCCAAATGCAGCTCTAGAGGTAGCTGATTCCAAAGGGTGGGCGCCCCCACAGAGAAGGCCCTTCCCCGGGGGACCGCCAACCAACATTGTCTGGCCGACGGCATCCCCAGGAGGGCCTGCCTGTGGGAACGTACCAGGCGATCGGACCTTGATGCTGGTAGGAGGCACTCCTGCAAGTACCCTGGACCCAAGCCATGCAGGGCTTTATAGGTTAATACGAGCACCTTGAATCTTATATGGAGGGCAACTGGCAACCAATGAAGATCGCGGGAGGGTGTCACATGGAAGAATCGGGCCGCTCCCATCACTGCCAGTGCAGTCACATTCTATACCAGTTGAAGCCTCCATATAGTCCTCAAGAGCAGCCCCAGGTAGAGAGCATTGCAGTAGTCAAGACAGGAGGCAACGAGCGCATGAGTGATCATGTGTAGGGAATCTCGGTCCAAGTAGGTGCAACTGGTGCACAAGGCAAACCTGGGCAAAAGCCCCCCTGGCGATGGCTCCCACCTGCTCCTCCATACTGAGCCGTACGGCCAGGAGGACACCTAAGTTGTGCGCCCTATCCACAGGGGGCAACACCTCTCCCCCTATGGTCAAAGGTGGAATTTATTGAATCCGAGATGCCGGAACCACCTTACATTTAAACTAACCATTTCTTTTCTAGACATGGATGTCTGTTTTCATTGTTCAGAAGATCAATACCCAAACAATAACCAAGATCTGTGTCTCCCAAAAGTGTTAACATTCTTGATGTATGAAGAACTTTTGGGGACCGTTTTAGCCAGCTCTGCTATTTTCTGTTCTTTCATTACAGCTGTAATCTTCTGGATTTTTATTAAACATCAGGATACTCCTCTAGTTAAAGCCAATAATCGGAACTTGACCTACATTCTCCTGGTTGCTCTTTTCTTATCTTTTCTTTGTGCTTTGCTATTTATTGGCCAACCATCCAAGATGACATGTGTTCTTCGTCAAACTGCTTTTGGAATAGTTTTCTCAGTGGCCATATCTTGTGTTTTAGCCAAAACTATCATTGTGGTTCTGGCTTTTATGGCCACCAAGCCTGGGACCAAGATCACCAAATGGGTGGGGAAAAAACTTGCCATATCAGTAGTATTTGGCTGCTCCTTTGTTCAAGGGATTATATGCACTGTGTGGCTGATAACTTCTCCCCCATTCCCTGTTGCTAACATGAGTTCAATGGTAGAAGAAATAGTCCTGGAATGCAATGAAGGATCCAACTACATGTTCTACTGTGTCTTGGGATACATGGGCTTCCTTGCCTTTATTAGCTTCACACTGGCTTTCCTAGCAAGGAAATTGCCTGATGCTTTCAATGAAGCCAAGTTTATCACTTTCAGTATGTTGGTCTTCTGCAATGTCTGGTTGTCCTTTGTTCCAACATACCTGAGCACCAAAGGAAAATATATGGTTGCTGTCGAGACTTTCTCTATCATAGCCTCCAGTGTTGGGATACTGATTTGCATATTTTCCCCCAAATGTTTTATCATTATCTGGAGATCTGATCTAAACGAGAAACAAAAGCTAAGCATAAAACACCACATAAGAATGTAAAGCTGGATGAACCCTAATCCTTCTGCATTAGTAAATAGAACTTCAGCCATTCATTTGATAAGTTTGTGTGTGTCAGTATGTCTATATCTGTTATGAAAGCATAGGAGTTGCAGCCCTTAGTGCTCCTACCATTTTGCCTTTTACTTTTCACAATCTCTCTCATTCCTCTTTCAGACCCTGTTACTTCTGCAGCTTCTCATATCCCATCTTCCTGATGTCCTGTCTTTGTGCCATTACATCTATCACTTCCTCTATCTCATCCTCCTTGTCTTTTCCCATGATCTCTAGTTGGTTAATTAAAACCTGCCTTTCTGACTGGATCTGGAAGTTCAAAAGGATCTTAGCCCTATTATTCTCCACAACCTATCTAGAACCTCCTTTATGAACTTGGGAGGGACTAGTCCAGACCTTGTACAGATGTTCTTGTACACAGCATCAGCTACTTGGTTGTGCCATTTGGTTTATGCTGCTCCTGCCTGTCTTTTACATCTGTCACTATGTGTTAGATTGTCTCTGAAGTCTCTGCACAGTCTGTACCTTGGGTTCTATCTAGTGCAATAGATCTGCTTCTATTGAGCTGGTGGTTAGTGTCTGTTCTTGTGCTGCTATGATGAATGCCTCATTGCTGTCTTTTAGTTCAGATATTTCCAGCCACTCATAGGTTTTTCTAGTGTCAGCCAACCATACCCATCTGTCAATGACACATCACATGCAGCTGCAGCTGTGGCAGGGGCTGTGGCGCCGCTGGCGGGGGCTGTGGCACTGCTGGCGGTGGCCTTGGTGCTGCTGCTGCTGGTCTGCTGGGCTAGCCGATGATGCTCCTGGTTGCTTTGGGGGTGCTTTTGGCGGCCCGGTGTCCTGGGCGGTCCCGTCGGCTTGGCGGTCCTGATGGCCTCGACAGCCTTGGTGGGAGCCCAGGTGGATGTGGAGGAGCTGGTGGTGATGGGCGGCTGGAGTGCTCCGAGCCTGGAGTGTCGGCGCCTTTCGGCGTTGGCTGGTGTGGAAACAATGGTTGGCTGGACTGACTTTAGCCGGGAATGCTGGCTCCGTTGGGCATTGGTCGGGTCAGGTGAGCTGGTACTGGCCTGGTGGGGGTCGGAATTTGGCATTAACATCGGAGGGGGACCCCCACGGTTGGCTGGTTTTCATGGCTCTCGACCTTGGCCATGGCAGTCAAATTAACAGCTACGCTGCCTCTGGACCCTCTACCTGGACTTCCTGCCTACCTCATGTGTTATTCTTGGCCCATCTACTGCTTCTGCCTTTTACTGCCATTTTGGCTGCCTGGACTCTCTTGTTTGCACCCTTGTGGGTGCAGTGTCATCTACCAATCAGCGGTCATGGTCCTTAATCTATCTTGGACCTTTTCCCTCCTCAGGATGTGGTTTCAGGTTGGGCCCCCATTGTGGTGTGAGGACAATGGGTGGACTACCCCTCTATTGTGAGAGGATAGAGGGGTTCAACTACTGACCCATCAGTTCCAATTTTTGTTTTGACCACCGCGGTGAGAGATCGGTTGGTTGTCCATTTTGATTCTGGTCCCCCGAACAGGTGTGAGAGGCCTGTTTGCGGTGTGGAACTCTTTGGACACTGATACCTGGACCTTTTATTCTTCACCTAGGCACTTTACATCTGTGTAACATCTATCACCTCTGCCGTATGATGTTTTTATTCCATCTCCACCCTCTATGAATTGTGATCTATTGTTTTATGGGTGTTTACTTGCTATCGGAGTTATGGGACCTCAGGACTGCTCCCTTGTCCTTGAAGTGGCCCACTGGGTTATCAACAGCTTACCTTAATGATGGATCCTGGGATCCCAAGAGGTGGCATGGTGCAACCAAGGGGTTAAATTTTAAATTTGGTTTTAAGGGACGACTTTTAAATTTTTTAATTCAGTGTTTTAATGGGTTAGGGAGGAGGGTGGGGGTTCAACCCTTGTTGTTAGAGTCTGGTTTATTCAGGCCAGAGAGGGGTCTCATAGTGGAGGGGCAGGGTGAAGGGGCCATGGGGTCCGTGCTGAGCAGGGAGGGATTGACAATCCCTAGGGCATTGGTTATGGCAGGAGTGGATGAGACAGAGGGCCAAATTATGTGCCAGGAGCGCACCCCCACTGTTTGCAAGCGGTGGTGGGCTCCGACCCTCAGGTCTCTGCCCACTCCCCTGGGGTCCTGGGAGTTGTGGTCCCTGGGCTTAGGCTGGTGTATGTAAATGCCAGATCCGTGGCTAATAAGGCACCCCTCCTCTGTGAACTTATTGAGGAGGAGGCTGCGGACCTGGCATGTATTACGGAGACCTGGTTGGGACCGGAGGGGGGTGTCCCTCTGTGTGATCTATGTCCCCCAGGTTTCTGGGTGCTGCACCGGTCATGAGCTCAGGGAAGGGGTGGAGGAGTAGCCATTGTTATTAGGGAGACCTTGTTTCCAAGGGAGGCCACTGTCCCGCAGATAGGCGGGTGTGAGTCCCTCCTCCTGAGGTTGGGCCCGGGTGGTTGATTGGGTCTGTTGCTGATGTACCTGTCCCCCAGCTGCATTGCAACGGTCCTTCCCAAGCTGCTAGATGCCCTCTGGGGGGTGGCGGTGGAGTTTCCCAGGCTTATTGCCCTGGGGGACTTCAACATGCCCTCTCTGGGAGTGGCGTCTGGTTTGGCTCGGGAGTTCTTGGAATCCATGACAGCCATGGACCTGACCCAGGTGATTCAGGGACCCACCCATGAGGGGGGGGAACATGCTCGACCTGGTTTTTGTCTCGGGACAGTGGTGTAGCGATCTGGGGGGTGGATCTCCAGTTACCCTACCCCTATCATGGACAGATCACTATCTCCTGAGGCTGGTCTTCCAATCGGCTGCTCCTCACTGCTGGGATGAGGAGCCAATATGATGGTTCCACCCCAGGCGCCTGATGGACCCGGAGAGGTTTCAGATGGCCCTGGGGTCCTTGCCCACCTCCCTCGACCACAGCCCGGCCGAGACCTTGGTGGCCGAGGCAACAGGCAGCCTTGGCAGCACTCGACCGGGTTGTCCCCTTGTGGCCTCTTCCTCGCCGCAGACCTCGTTTGGCTCCTTGGTTTTTGGAGGAGCTTCAGGGGATGAAGCGGCGGAGAAGATGCCTGGAGAGCAGGTGGAGGACTAGTCGTTCTGAGTCTGACTGTGTCCAGCTAAGAGCCTATATTAGGACTTACCTGGAAGCGATTAGAGCAGCGAGATGTGCTTACTTCTCCGCTCTGATCATGTCTGCAGATGATCGCCCTGCGGCCCTGTTCAGGGTCACTCGCCTCCTGCATTTGGAGGAGAGGGGGGACCCTTTGCAGGGCAGAGCAGAGGAATTTAGTCTACATCTGGCAGATAAGATCGCTCAGATTCGGGTCAGCTTGGACTCTGACTGGCAGGGTTTAGATGATGGAGTGGTGACGAGTCTTGTGGATTCTATCTGGGTTGAGTTTGACCCTGTCTCCCTGGATGAAGTGGACAGGATCATGCGGAGGCTGTCTTCCACCATGTGTTTATTGGACCCGTGTCCTTCCTGGTTGGTTTATGCCTCCAGGAGGTTACACTTGGGCTCCAGGCAGTTGTCAATGCCTCTTTGAGTGAGGGGTTTTCCCCGCCTTGAAAGAGGCGGTGGTGAGACCCCTCCTCAAGAAGCCTGCTCTGGACCCAACTGTTTTGAATAACTATTGTCCAGTCTCCAACCTTCGCTTTTTAGCGAAGGTTGTTGAGAGCATGGTGGTTCAGCAGTTTCCGCTGTTCCTGGAGGAAACTGATTATCTTGACCTGTACCAATCGGGTTTCAGGCCTGGACACAGTAAGGAGACAGCATTGGTCGCCTGGTGGATGATCTCTGGAGGGCTCGGGACAGGGGTTTTTCCTCTGTCCTGGTCCTTTTAGATCTCTCAGTGGCTTTCAATACCATTGACCATGGTATCCTTCTGCGGCGGCTCTGGGGGTTGGGAGTGGGGGGCACCGTTTTATGGTGCTTCTCCTCTTACCATTTGGGCCACTCGCAGTCGGTGTTGGCAGGACAGCAGAGATCGCCCCCGAGGCCCCTCACTTGTGGGGTGCCCCGGGGGTCAGTTCTCTCACCTCTCCTGTTTAATATCTACATGAAACCACTGGGAGATCATCCGTGGTTTTGGGGTGAGGTATCATCAATATGCAGATGATACCCAGCTTTATATCTCCACCCCAGACCAGATCAGTGATGCTCTCTCCGTGATGTCCCGGTGTCTGGAGGCGGTGCAGGCCTGGATGGGGAGTAACAGGCTCCAGCTCAATCCGGCCAAGACTGAGTGGCTGTTCTTACCGGCATCTCAGTTTCCAGTGGATGTGCCATCTTTGGTCATGGGGGGGAGGTGTTACCCACCCACCCCCGTGGATAGGGCGAGGAATCTGGGCATCCTCCTGGATGCACAGCTCAATCTGGAGGAGCAAGTGGGAGCTGTGGCCAGGGGCTTTTGCCCAGGTTTGGCTGGTTCGCCAGCTTCGCCCTTACCTGAACCAAGATGCCCTTCAAATGGTCACTCATGCTCTCACTTCCAGAATGACTACTGCAACGCTCTCTACATGGGGCTACCCTTGCGGATTACTCGGAGGTTGCAGCTGGTGCAGAATGCGGCCGCTGGACTGTGATGGGGGTATCCCGATACTCCCATGTTACACCCCTCCTGCACAACTTGCATTGGTTGCCGGTTGCCTTCTGGGTTTCCTTCAAGGTGTTAGTAACAACTTATAAAGCCCTAAATGGCTTGGGTCCAGGGTACTTGCGGGAACGCCTCCTGCCAGCATCACACTCCGATCTCCCCATGCGCTCCCACAGGAGGGGCCTTCTGGGAATACCGTCATTTAGGCATTGTCGGCTGGCGGTTCCCAGGGCCAGGGCCTTTCTGGGCGCCCCCCTATGGAATCAGCTCCCCACGGATCTTCATTTGGCCCCTGATCTCCGCTCCTTTCGTCGAGACCTGAAGCCTTGGCTGTTTCAGCAGGCTGGCCTGGATTGACCCGGGGTTGGGTGGTTTTAATTGTATTGTTATTATTGTAATTTTAATTGTTTTTATTGTAATTTTAATTTTAGTTTTTTTAATTCATTTTTAGTAATTTATAGACTTGTATTTGTTTAATATTTTTTATTGTAAATGTATTATTTTTTATATATTCACCACCCTGGGTCCTTAGGGAGAAGGGTGGCATACAAGTCTAAATAAATAAATAAATAAATAATAATAATATGAGGCCCTCTAGGAGTGACAAAATAAAGTCCTACACAGAATAAGCCCGGAGAACTCCACAGTCAATCCCAAGATGGCCTTCAGCATCAGAGAAGGATGTTGTTACCAGCAGGGAGTCTGGTACAGTAGGTTCATCCCTGATTTGATCAGCCTAATCATTTTCCAGGTTTCTACACACACAAGCAGACATAGATAGACAGAGTGGGATTAATTTTTCTCTAATATGCAAACAACTATATTGTGAAATTCAGGAGTAAAGATTCCTTCCCTTCCCTTCCCTCGCCTTTCACATGCTTTGTTTATTTATTTATTTATTTATTTATTTATTTATTTATTTATTTATTAATTCGACTTATATGCCACTCCCTCTCCTCGAAGGACTCGCTGCTCACAACTAAAATAGAATACAACAATAAGTTACTTAAAAATATATTAAATTAAAGCCGAATTAATATTAGTATTATTATTAAAACCCCAAAATTACGTAAACAACCCCAAGGGTCAACACACTGCCCAGATTGTAAAAACAGCCAGGTTTTTAGCTCGTGGGGCGAAGTTGCGAGATTGGGAGCCAGCCGGGCTCCAGCGAAGGAGATTCCATAGAGTGGGGCCACCAAAAAATCCTAAGACGTGCAAAGCAACATTCCTTATTTCACCTGGGGATATTTATATAGTAGTTAGATAACTGAACTTGAATAATCGTCATTGACAACAAGTAACACATTGGCCAAGGCTGGAAGACTGAAGTTTGAAGAGGAACTGTTTCATTCAGGATGATGGTGCCGGAAATCATATTTTCAATTATTTTTGCCCAGGTGATATGTAAGATTCCCATTTCTAAATGCAGTGTTGTCAGTGATCCTCACAAGGAATAAAAATCAGGAGACCTCAACATTATAGACCTTCTATCTAAGATCTAAATATTTTACAACATAATAGATTTCAGGGAACCACCCCGTAATAATATTTTTAATGACACTATGTAAGATTTTTCTACCATTCATGATACAAGATAAATGCAGTTGATTGTTCATTAGTATATATTTATTTCTCTGGGTTTGAAACTTCATTCAAAGATAATCTTGCATTTGAATTTATTCTGGCTATGTGTCAAGCATTCAAGATTAACTCTTTATAGACATTGTGACCATAAAGACGCTGACCTAGAGACAGAGTGCTCCAGGATGATCTATTGCCAATGTGTCCATTCAAATCTTCCAACAATACACCTATTATTATTGCAATTGAACGTTCCGGTTTGCTGCTGCTGGACATCTTCTTTTTCTCTTTCTTTCTACCTTTATACACTTCTTAAGAGTTGTAAGTTTTTACATGATATTTCCAGATTATACTAATGAGAGCCTGATCATTTGGGCTTTGAGTGAGAATTTTGGATTGAAATATTTGATTACCCTTTTGTGTTTTTTTTCCTCAGCTGTCTATGAGATTCTCAGGAGTCTTCTAACACATTAATTAACTTTCCTTCTTGCTTTTTCAAATTCCAACTCTAACTGGAATATTTTGTTAGAAGGAAAACCATTCTTTGTAGGTAAAGACATATAACCACATCTGAATATTTTACCTATTGCTCTCCTTATTTCATCAAGTTTCTTTTCTGACACACATTCCTTGATCTGTAGTTTTTTTAATCAGAAACTGTCTACCACTTTAGCACCTCCACTGTCAATTTGAAGGTTGGTTGTTGGAAATGTTTGTCTCTATTGTGCTGTTTATTTTAAATTCAGTTTTAATCCGATTTTTACTCTGCTCTTTGACTTTCATTTTTTTAAAATTACATTTATATTTATTTATTTATTTATTTATTTATTTATTTATTTATTTATTATTTGAACTTGTATGCTGCCCCATCTCCGAAGACTCGGGGCGGCTCACAACTAAAATACAAAAACAATAAATACTTAAAAAGCGATTAAACTAAGTTACAAGCCCAAATACTAAAAATGTACAATAATAAACATTAAAATCCATCCCTACCCAAGAGAGGGTCACAGCCCGGCTGGTCAAATAACCAGGTCTTTAACTCATGGCGGAAGGTGCGGAGGTCAGGGGCCAGACGGAGCCCCAAGGGCAGTTGATTCCAGAGGTCAGCGCCCGAACAGCCGCCGCTGGGGAAGGAATCACCAGCCAGCATTGACCCGCCGACGGGACCCGAGGAGTCCTTGCCTATGTGCTCGCACAGGCAGCCGGCATTTGATATTGAAGAAGACGCCTCCCTAAATATTGAGGACCCATGCCGTACAGGACTTTGTATGTCAAAACTAAAACCTTGATTCACCCGAGCGCAACCGCAACCAATGCAAGCAGCGTGAGGCGGAGGGGGGTAACATGGGAGAACTGGGTAACTCCCATCACCACCAAGACTGCCGCATATTCTACACCAGCTGCCGGATGGTATGCAAGGGCAGTCCTAATAGAGAGCATTGCAGTAGTTGAGTCTAGAGGTAACCAGGCAGCTTTGTCATTTTCTGGCATTCTCATTGACCTGAACACATTCTGTACATTCAATGCAATTAACTATATTTATGTAATCAATAAAACACATAATCAACTTATTTTTGTCAGGGGAATATGCTTTTGGTTTCTCCATATGCTTTAGAATCCATTAGCAATACTTTTCCAGCAATTATTTTGATCTAGTGGAGAGTTGTGAGTTGTCAAAGTTAAGACATTGCAAAGTCTTTATTTTATTAGCAAGTGAAATTAAATATATTGTTTATACACTCCATTACACTCCTATTTTTAGTATTGATATGTAGCCTGACTTCTTCCAATCAGTTTCTCATTTGTCCTACTTCAGATTTAATGTTTAACCTTTATCTTCAATGATATTTTATACCATTGCACTTCCTTGACTAACCATATTGGAGCTTGCTGTTTCCAAGATATTTTGCTCATTCTTGGGCTATGATAGCAGAACTGGACATCAAACAGTCTCTTTCCACATTCATCCTTAACAACTGATTTTCCTGAGGAAACTTGAGATCGGAAAACTTTTTGCAAAGTGAGACCAAGTGCTGTGAAATTGCTGTGCTGTGCTGTTTACTTTTAGGATCATGACACCACTATACCAGCAGTTTCTGATTTTGCAATTTGCAATCAAGGAGATCAATGAAGATCTGCATATTTTACAGAATCACACCTTGGGCTTCCATATCTATAATAGCTGGTTTACTACAAGTTGGAGGTATTTTCTTCTAAAGACAAATTTATTCCTAACTACAGCTATGACTAGCAGAACAGACCAATAGCTGTTATTGGAGAACCAACTGCACGTTCACTGAACTGGTTGTAACACCAGTTGAATCGCACTACTGGACAAATTAACAAAGTATATACAGTACCCAGGTTCAAGCCTCCCAAGCTTGTCAGGATCACAATAAAATTAGTACATGCCATAGATATCTAAATAAACTTCAAGCCTGGTGCCATGTTACTAAGTCTTATTATCATGAGAGAAAACTAAAATGAATTGGAGGATCCATACCCCTACCTCCTTTAAAAAAATCTTACTATCAGTGAGCAATCATGTGCCTTGGCCACTCCAAAAGTGCTTTTTCAAGATGCAATTGGACTTTCTGGAGATCAAGAAAGTCTAGTTGCCTCTTGAAAAAAGCATCTTTGAGACAACCATGACCTGGATAACTAAAGAATCACCATAGACAAGAGACTCCTGTACTCAGTGAACTGACAAAGCACTCTTTCCCACCCAGAAGAAGCAATCCTTAGATCCATTTGCACCACTTAGAGATACCAGCTGGTCTCACTCACCTCACAAGATATCCTAAGGAAATCGTCCAAATTTAAGGAAAGATCACATACCCCCAGAAAAGCAGTAAAAAAAAATCAGAGTGCCAAGCTTGCATCCTGCCTGTTAGAAGTATACCCCAAAAGGACAGTGCCAGGAACCACTAAAGCCATGTAAAAAGCTTAATTCAACCCTTTCCCTTTAAGAAAGTCAAGCCCCTCCAGAGAGGCAGCTCCAGCTAGTCTGGATGTAGTGCCAAGCACCATATGCTGTTACAATGTAACAAGGCTTAACCAGAGAGGCAGTTTCTGAAAACACTTAAAGATAAATAGGATTATGTTAGAAACACCAGAATTTTCCTTCCTGCCTTCCTGACAGAATTAGCTCTGTAAGGTGAGAAAAACAAAAGGTTGTTGGAAGGAGATTTCTTTAAACAACTGGTTCTTTGAACTGCTCAGAAAGTTAACAAATGATTCTCCCAAAGTGGTGCGAACTGGCTGAATCACCACTGTCTATTCCTGCATTGGCAGTATCTGCTCATGATCATTCATGACTTAATCATTTCTTGAATGGATTACTGCAATGCAATTTACATCTAAATTCCTGGAGAGTATTCAAAATTTCACGTCATACAACATGGATAGTTGTGGGTGGACAAATATAGGTGCAAGTCATTTTAGACATCTGATACCTAAGTTCCATACACTGAAAAATACATGCTGCTGCTTGTCAACTGATGAAAGAAGAGTTATCTTTTTTTTAACAGATAGCTCATTGAAAAGAAATCACACTGGCATAGATTGTCTTTCATAAAACAAATTTTATTCTATTGCAGTTTAAGAGTAGGAGATTATATAACAAGAACACAGAAACCAAGCTGTATATAATACAAGATGTTTACTTGAAAATGAAATATCTTTAATGAAATCTGTTTATTTGCACCTAATGTTAAATTCTTAAATTCTTCCCCTTCTTAGCTGTTCCTTGTTATTTAAATCAGGCCTCAGTAGAATAATGTAACATTTTGGAAAGATGATAAAAGCCAGTAACCCTCCACTGGAGCACAAAATGGAGAAAATCTCAACAGCCACCATATATTTCCCTTTGTGCTCAAGTATGTTGGAACAAATGATAGCCAGATGCTGCAAAATATCAACATGCTAAAGGTAATAAATTTGGCTTCATTAAAGGTGTCAGGTAACTTCCTGACCAGGAAAGCCACTACAAAGCTGATAGTTGCCAGGAAACCCATAAAACCAAGGACACAGTAGAACATGAAAGTTGACCCTTCATTACACATCAGTACAATTTCCTTTGGCATGGAATACATATCAACATCTACGAATGGGTGTGAGATTGATAGCCATACAATACAAATAATGGTTTGAATAAAAGAGCAAAAAGGACAATAGAAAGACCCAGTCTCTTTCCCATCCATTTTCTAATTCTTGACCCTGGCTTGGTAGCCATGAAAGCTAGAATTACAATGATAGTCTTTGCCAAAATGCTAGAAACTGCCATGGAGAAGATGATGCCAAAAGTAACTTGCGAAGAAGGCACGTCCATTGATGAGGCTGGCCAATAAATAGCAAAGCACAGAGAAATGATAGCACAAGGGAGATGAGAAGAATGTAGGTGAGTGTCTCATTGTTGGCTTTCACAATAGGGGTGTCATTGTGTTTAATGAAAAGCCAGAGCAGCAAAATAGTAATGATAGAAAAAATAATAATAAAACTGGTGAAGATGATCCCCAAAGTTTCTTTATAGGACAAAAATGTTACATATTTTAGAATGCATAAATTTTGCTCCTCATTAGGATAATGATCTTGTGGACACTGAAAGCAGTGATCCATGTCTGTGAAAAAAGAAATAATAAAATCTAATTAACTATTTAAACATCTACACAACTGCATGATGGACAACCAGCGGGTGGTAGCTGTGGCTAGTAGAGTCTTTGCAAACCATGGGTGGTAAGCTAGTTGCATCCATTCTTGCACCAGGAAACCTTGCTTGCCATCACCCACATCCTTGTAACCTCCTGCTTAGATTACTGTAATGAGCTCTACATGGGGCTGCCCTTGAAAGGTGTTTGCAAACTTCAACTGGTACAAAATGCAGCCACATGTGTAATTAATGGCATCAGCTACATGGTATATGCGAGACTACTACTTAATGAGTTGCATTGACTGTCACTGTGTTCTCTGTGCAATTTAAGGTTCTGCTTGTCATTTTAAATCCCTGTATAGCTTGGGATAGGGTTACCCAAGGAACTGTCTTTTTCCATGGGTTTCTACCTGTCCAATCTGAGCAGGCTACAGATCCCACCAGTCAAAGAGTGTCAACTGGCTGACAAGAAGATTTTCTCCTGCAGCCCTCCCATATGGAATATTCTCCCTTTAGAGACTGGAATGGCCCCAAAGTTTCAAACACCTGACCATATATATGGAATTTGTTACGGAGTCTTCTATTTGGGTTTACTATTAGTTGACTGGTCATCATAGGTGTTATTTGTACTATTATTTTGTTGGTACTTGTATTATTTTAATGTTTCCTAAATTGTTTAAATTTTAGAATTGTTAGTCTCCCAGACTTATTTGGTTGAGTTGGGTGAATATAGAAATTGAATCAATCAATCAATCAATCAATCTGAGTACCTCAGCAGATAGTTGTGATCACAGACAAAAGTGAACAACTATTCCTTTACAAATTATCACTTACCTTTCTGATTAGAAATTTTCCCTCCTGGACAAGGAAGGCAATCATAACAGCAAAATGGTTTCCCTTCCCTTTTGGCCTTCCTGTAACCTGGATGACAATTGTCATTGCAGAAAGAAAAAGGCTTGCTCTAAAGATAAAGAAAGAAAAGAATATTTGCAAATATGCATATCTACAAATAACCACAGTGGCAGTACTTTCATAGATGAATCATACAGGAAAAAATTCATATATGATAATTTATAATGCAGAATCATTTAGGGAAAAATAATTTATCAAATGTTTCTGCATATCCAAAAGTTCATATAGAGTGATAGATAATCAGAGAAAAAATAAGTAATCTGACATGTGTCAGCACTAATCAAATGTTATTTAAATGTCACTTTTTGAATTTCTTAGCATTCCTTGGTGTTATTTTGTTTATCATTGGTTTTCCTCTTATGTTTACAATTAGAAATTATTCAACTGTAAGTAATGAATATAGCTTCCAACTATATCTAAATCATGATTTGGATAGGAACTGAGATATAAATGAATGCAATCTAATAAACATGACATTCCTGCAAGGATGTATTAAGCAAGAAGTGGTGATATGCTTATCCTGAAATATATGATTCCTGCATTTTGATACTGTGTAAAGAAATATTTGAACATTTCATATTTTGTTGGATACTTTCTCCTATGTCTTGTGATCTGACATTTCTTTCTACATTTTCTCTGTGTTTTCAGACAACTTTCTGAGATATTTGAAGAAGAGTTACTTCAATTTTTTTTTTCAAGTTTTACAACACAAATAGAACTCAAAGGGTTACAGGACCTACCTCATTAAACCACTTTGGCCAAATTATGGATTCCTCTGAAATAGTAAATTTTTTCTCTCCAAGTGATGAGGCTTGTATGTCTCCAACTTTAATTCTAAGGAAGGAAAGGTTTGGGAATGATACCCAGTTAATAATATTAAATCCGGTTTGAATTTCTCCATTTTGATTGAAGAAAACTGTTTCCCCAACACTGTTGTTAAATGAAATGATTTTCACAAAATGGTTGAGCTGAAGAGAGAAGATGAAATATCATGATATATTGAATAACATTGTTTTTCATTTAAGTTTGTTTCATGTATAACAAATAGGCAGAAAACAGGAATTAGAATAGCGTTCTAGAGAAAAAGGAGAAATTAGGGTGAATAAATTCATTTTCTGGGAAGGCCTCAAGTTTTTATTGCTTGATAATGTTGTTATGCAAGCTTATGCATATCAATAATTGATTGTGCCTGTATGGTTGTGCCTGTATGGTTAAGTGTTAATTTGTAGGAAGTCTCAAATAGCCTTTCAGAGGTACAATATTGGATACAATGAAGCTACATCAATGTTTTTCTATGGCTGATCGGGCATTATTCATGCAAAACTGGAGCTGTTTAGAATCATGATTTCAAATTGTATAGAGCTACAGTGTTATGGAAGAGTTAATTAGAAAGGCGTTTGATTGCTTGATACATGTTGCTATGCATATCATTAATTAGTTTTGAATTGTACCTGTATGGTTAAGTGTCAATTTATAGGAACTCTCAACCAAAGAGCTTATCAGTGGTTCAACATTGGATACAATGATGCTACATCTATATTTTTCTATGGCTGATTGGGCAGATTTATTCATGCAAAATTGGAGCTTCTTAGAATCACGATTTCAACCTGTATAGAATTACTATGGAAGAGTTAATTAGAAAGGCATTCTATTTAGGAAAATCGTGATATACACTGTTAGAATAGGGTCCACACAACAGCCTGTGAAGCAACACTAGCTTTCATGTCTGGTATCTGTTGGGTGGTGTTGGGCTTCATAGTTTATGGTATGGCACTAGCAAAGTATCCAGGGTAGGACAGAGGGATAGCAGTTGTCACTTCTGGAAGTATCTTCTCGTCCAGAGTTTCCAGATGTGGGATCCTGTTCATCAAGCTGGGTTCATAGGATTTGTTGAGACTGTTGCTATTTTACCAGCCTCGCTGCTGCATAACAACTTCTCTGGTATAGCTGTTGGATGACAATTTGGGGTGGGTGGTGGGGTTCCCTGGCCTTGGGAATAGCATTAAAAGAGACTCGAGAGTTTATGGTCACCATGGCAGCCATGAACCTATCTCAGATAATTCATAGACTCGGGACAGTGGTCGCACTCTCGATATTTTCGTCTTGTTTAGTTTACTTTATTATCATTGCACCTCATACAACAAAATTAAATACCATCTTCAGTGTACATTATGACTATCAAAATAAACACAAACACACATCCTTCACATTCTATACATTTAATTTAAAACCCCTGATATTGCATTAATATTGCACCGTACGGTAGAATTCAATAGAGTTACTGCCCTGGGATAGCTGTTTTTCAGCCTGTTTGTCCTTTGTTGTTGTTGTTGTTGTTGTTTGTTGGATCTCTGGCATGATATGATAGGAGATCTGTCAATAAGTCCTGTGGAGGGTCTGGCCATAGCCTGGAACCAAAAAGCACCTATCTGCATCTATCATTGCCCTCCTTGATGGCTTTCAATACCACTAAACATGGTATCCTTTTCAGCTGGCTGGGGGAGTTGGATTGAGGTGGCACAGTTTTGTGCTGGATTGACTCCTTCCTCCAAGGCTGGTCCCAATTGGTGTCAATAGGGAGCAAGAGGTCCACCCTGTGGCCACTCAACTTCTGTGCTGCAGAACTTGGTGCAAACTCCACTCCCTTTTAACATTTACATAAAACCTCTGCTGGATAAGATTATCTGACATCACAGGATGAAGTACCATCAGTATGCTGATGATACTCAACTTTACATCTCCACCATGTATTGCTGTGACTGCCTTTTCACAGTGCCTGGAGGCTTTTGGGGTCTGTATATAGGATAACTGGCTTCAGCTGAACCCTGGTGGTTATGATCCTAAGGATTTATCATCCTTTGTCTTGGATGGAGTGTGTGTGCACAGAAGAGTGTGGTGCACAGAAGAGAAAAGTGGACATGCATAAGCGCACCAGCGTGCCTACTGTCCCTGTCTTACTGTCCCCATTTATCAGTATTTACTTCCTTTGTTCATGTTTATGTCCATACTTATACTTGTTATCTTGTACATGTTTGACCAATCAATCAATCAATCAATCAATGTTCAGTAAGTCATGTCCTAGTAATCTTCCAGTTGGATTATTATAATGGGGCTACCTGTGAAGAGTATTCAGAAGCTGGAACATCTAAGGTGGCACATGAAACATGCTGTTAGGCAAGCTGCATTGATTTAGCCCTCAAAACAGCAAAAGACTGGCCCATGGTGCCTCTGCCAGTGAAAATGGAATTCTGTTTTTTGCTGGTAGAGGGTTGCAGGAGGTCATAACAACTGAAAATGGAGCTCGCTCTGCCATTTTTGTTGGTGGAGCTCTCAGGCCACCATAGGTGCCAAAACATAAATGACATCGAGCTGACCACACCCACCCTGGCCATGCCCATCCTGGCTCCCTGAAGTCAAATACAACCCTGATGCCACCCTCATTGAAATTGTGTTTGACACCCCTAGTCTAGAATCTTTTTCATGAACCATGTTAAACTAATTGAAATCAGTTTGTCCAGAATATTACCTTCCATAGGTGTTGAGCCAGTAGGCTTTGAGTTGCTTCATGGATACTTTTTTTCTTTTTTGATTGAAATGAAAGCATGTTATGCAAAGCATATGCCACAGTGTAGATTGCATTGTAGATGCTGTAGCTATGGGAGGTCATGCCCATTTCAAACACAGATGATGGTAGATTCTCCAGTTTCTCCTCACCTGTGCAGGAAATCCTTTCTTGACTATCTAAAGTAGATCCAGAAAAGAAACATCCAAAAGCCTCTTCCCAGAAAACCTGAATGAAGCTATCTTCCCCTTCAAATGTAGCATTTGTCAACTGAAGAAATTCAGAGAATCTCTGGACCTCCTTTGAATGAACTGCTAAGGACAGGGCACCATGAAGAAAGTCTATGTCATCATTCTTTTGAAAGGAGAATGATGTGAATTCCATCTGAGCCGACAGAATGTAAACCCTTCCTTTTGCCATTATTGATACATCCTCATATTTTGACAATGTGGAACACATTCTGGCAAATATCATGGTTTCAATTTCACCATAAACAATGGATACATTAGCAATGCTTTTAATTACAACATTATACTGATTTATTCCCTCTGTCACCATCTTATCAATGTTGGTAACTGATGTAATTACCGGGAATCTTTCAATATAATCAAAACAGATTCCACTCTCAGAAAATATAGGAAGAGCATCCTGGATAAATCTCTCTCCATTGTTATCATTGTCATATAATACCCCAATCCATGTCCACTGGAAATGCAATAGTAACTGTAGAATCCCATGATATTGTCTGTATATATCTGGAAACATCTGGTGATAGGAAATAGCCTGAGTTTTCCTATTCATCTCAGAAGCAGAGCCATATGTGAACTATGAAATTTAAAGAAAAGTGCATTATGATATTTATATCTTGATAAATCTTTATTTTTATTTTTTACATGAATCTGACTGAGAAAATTTCCTTTTTACATAAAGAGATTATGAAATCAAGTTCGCTAATCATTTTTCCTCTTCATAGTGTTTCTATCATTACATAAGCCATAGGAGAACATCTGTTTTTAAGTTTTTAGAAAATATCTCAAATAAATCTGCTTAATTATAGTGATCTACAATGAAAATGCACTTTATCTTGATTTCAAACAAGTATCTGAAAAAATGCATTGATTAACCAAACCCCAGTGATCAATATCTATAAGACCATCTTATGATGAAAGATTAGAGTCATTGTGAATGACTGCAATAGAGCTTAAAATGTAATTGTTCTAAAATTATTAATTAATATCTGAAATACATTAAATAAATACATTTGTCATTGAAAGTGAAATAAAAAATTGAAGCTGAATGAGGATTTTGTGCAATTGATAGCTATGTTTCAGGAAATTAATGTAACGAATGGAAAGAATAAAATATATATCAATATATAAATTAGTGTCATTGAGGCTATTATTGATGTACACCAAAAGCAATCCATAGGTTCGTGAAAACTGAAATTTACTCTCCATTGAATGGACATAATATAAAACCAAATATATATTTTGTGGAAAAATGGGCAACATTTTGAATGACTGCACTATAAATAAAGATGTTATTTTCTATGGATAGGCAAAACAAGACTGGAGAGTGATTTACTCATACAGAGGCTCAAGAACAATTGCATAGTACAGTGGTGATTGCTTGAATGTAATCACTGGGATCACACCACACAAATGTAAAAAAAGTCCTTTGGAAATAGATAAAGAGGGATAAACACAGAATTTCCAATGAAAATTGCTTATTTCTCACTAAAGGAAAATCTATGTTTTTCACAGGTTTTCATTACCAATTTATAGTAAAACAAAATGCAACTGCTGTATTTTTCCTATCCTATTTATTTATTTATTTATTAAATTTATATCCCGCCTCACTTCCCCCTAACGGGAACTCGAGGCAGCGACAAAAAGATAAAAACAATTCCTATACAGTGTAAAACAAAACTCATTCATATCAATTCAGACGAACATGGGAGAAGAACAAGATCTCAATACCATGCCCTCCGACAAAGCCAGGTCTTAACGGCTTTGCGGAAGGCAAGTAGATTAGGGATGGTTCTGATCTCCATGGGGAGCATATTCCAAAGGGATGGTGCCGCTACAGAGAAGGCCCTAGCCCATGGACCCACCAGCCGACATTGCCTGGCCGACGGTATCTGGAGCAAGCCCTCCCTGTGAGATCTAACCGGGCACTGGGAGGAATAAGGTAGCAGTAGGTGGTCTCGCAGGTATTCCGCTCCTAAGCCATGAAGGACTTTAAAAGTTGTCACTAGCACCCTGAATTGCACCCAGAAGACCACCGGTAACCAATGCAGCTCGCAGAGGATAGATGTTATATGGGCACGCCTAGGTGCACCCATAATCACTTGCACGACTGCATTTTGCACCAGCTGAAGTCTCCAAGTGCTCTTCAAGGGCAGCCCCATGTAGAGCGCATTGCAGTAATCCAATCGAGAGGCAATAAGGGCATGAGCAACCATGTGTAGGAAGGTCGCAACTGGCAACAGGAACTTGTGCAAAGGCCCCTCTGGTCACAGCTGTAAGATGGTGGTCAAATGTAGCTGTGGATCCAGAAGGACCCCAAGTTGCAAACTCGTTCTGAGGGGAGCAATTTCTCTCCCCTCAGTGCCAAAGTTGGATAATCAACTTGAACATGGACAAGCATAGCACTTGGTCTGTGTCAGATATGAGCCTGAGTAGATTAGGCCTAAGAATCTGGGGATTTTCATTGATCTCCTTTACAGCAAATACGAAGACAAAATGTGTTGATAGAGCTGAGTCACTACCCTGAAATGAAAACTACATGTTGATTTGAGTACATTGATTTCAGAAAAAAGATCTAGGACATTTTCATTCAACTCACAGCTTTAAACATGTTGAACTCATAATTACCCTCATATGGTTGCTGATGAATGTTGTTGAATACTGATACTACTTTAAAAACATTGTTTAACATCATAAAATTGCTAAGAATACAAGTATACAACTGAGTTCCATACAAAATTCAATATCATTATTGCCTTTGTGCTTCATGCTGCAATTATATCTATACTCTACAGCACTTTTCTACAAGTGTGAAAAACATTCAGTTTATATCACTGATAGTGGTCACCTGCACCAGGTTATTTGTCTCTCCTTCCCTTAATTAAGCTCATGGATTAATATATCATCATCTGCTCTAGCTATAGAAGTCTTGCAAAATCTGAAATAGCAATAGCATTTAGACTTATATACTCCTTCATAATTCATATTAAATTCATCACTATAAATGAAATTGAATAGAACCTTTTATTCCCAATGCATTGCTGAATTGACTGTTACATCCAACATATTATTAAATAATTTCAGTCTTCACAGAAAAAAGGGTTAATGCAATGAAAAACCAGCACAAATCCATGAAGTCTATCTTCTGAATAATTAGCTTTAGATACATGAGCATCTTACTCAGTATCATAGAAAAGGTCAGTAGAAGGCTTTTCTTGAAAGTGCATTGTGTTTGAAAATATATAGATTTGAGACAAAATACCAGCAACAATGACATCTCCTGATCGATAGTATTTATGAAGAATTGGAACAGGATCACTAACAGTGCAGTTCGTCTTAGGAATCTCTGAGAGTACTCCAGACAAAAATATTAAGACAATACAGAAATCCATTAATTTGTATGATAGAATTCCTTCTATGAAGTCTTTCATTTGCATAATTTTATCTTGTAATAAATTTTTGGCTGAATAGCACAGCTTAACTTGAATGACCATGCAGTTGGTTTATAGCACTTTTGTAATGCATTAAAGAACAACACCTACATTTATACAGCATATACACCACTTCTTTACATTATAGAACAAATAATGTTTCTGCCTCTAGCTTTACTTTTTCTGGAGGTTAATGTAATGCCCTGAGACTTGGGGATGAAGCAAAAGTAATTGAAATTAATTTGATAATTGCCAGAAAAATAACCACCTATTCAACTTCACAAGTTCTATGAGATATCACAGGAATATATTCATCTACCATGGTATCCTGTTGCTGTCTGGGGTTGGGAGTGGGAGGCACTGTTTTACGGTGGTTCTCCTCCTACCTCTCGGGGCGTTCAGTGTTGGCAGGGGGGGAGGTCGACCCGAGGTCTCTCACTTGTGGGGTACCTCAGGGGTCGGTCCTCTCGCCTCTCTGTTCAACATTTATATGAAGCCACTGGGTGAGATCATCCGTGGCTTTGGGGTGAGTTATCATCAGTACGCTGATGATACACAGTTATACATCTCCACCCGGGCCACATCAGTGATGCTCTCTCTGTGATGTCCCGTTGTTTGGAAGCTGCGAATCTGGATGGACAGGAACATGCTTCGTCTCAATCCAGCCAAGACAGAGTGGCTGTGCATACCGACATCCCGGTCCAGTTTGGAGATTCCATCTTTGGTCATGGGGGAGGAGGTGTTACCCCGTGGACAGGGCACGGAACCTGGGGTTCTCCTGGATTCACGGCTCAAGTTGGAGGAGCAGGTGGGAGCCGTGGCCAGGGGCCTTTGCCCAGGTCGGCTGGTTCGCCAGTTGCGCCCATACCTGGACCGGGATGCCCTGCGCACGATCACTCAGGCTCGTTGTCTCCCGATTGGACTACTGTAGCTCTCTATCTAGGACTGCCCTTGTGCACCACTCGGAGCCTTCAGCTGGTGCAGAATCGGCTGCTGGAGTTGTGATGGGAGCCTCCCGATACTCCCATGTTACACCCCTCCTGCGTGGCTTGCATTGGCTTCGGTTGCCCTCGGGTGAGGTTCAAGGTTTTGGTTTTAACATTCAAAGTCCTACATGGCATGGGTCCAGGATATTTACGAGCGACTTCTCCCAGCCTCAAATACCAGCCGCCCGATGCGGTCGCTGGCGGGTCTCCTCGGCTGCCCTCCGCGATTCAATGTCGTTTGGGGGGACCGGGGAGGGCCTATTCTGTGGCGGCCCCACTCTATGGAATCTTCTTCCACTGGAGCTCCGGCTGGCTCCGATCTCACCTTCCGCGAGCTAAAAACCTGGCTGTTTTACAATCTGGGCAGTGTTGACCCTTGGGGTTGTTTACGTAATTTTGGGGTTTTAATAATAATACTAATATTAATTCGGCTTTAATTTAATATATTTTTAAGTAACTTATTGTTGTATTCTATTTTAGTTGTGAGCGAGTCCCTCGGGAGAGGCATATAAGTCGAATTAATAAATAAATAAATAAAATCATATTTCATCAAAAGCCATCTCAACCCATGCTCCCTGGATTAGCAAAAGACCCAAAGATCTTTAGAAAATATGTACACACACACACACACACATTGGATGTTTTCATTTTCTTTTCGGTGGGATTGGAGTGAAACTAGAATCTTTCATCATGTAAAGTGTGACAGAAATGGCACATTGAGCACCAACAGTTAGCTAATCCCCCTAGCAAATAAATTATGTAGTCTGCAAGGAATTGGAGAACATGGCCAAGCTTTCAGCTTTATTTTTTTAATTCACCAGGATATTTATCATCATGTAGAATTCATTTGCTGCTGTTTGTCTTCAATTAGGTTATTAGTTATCTAATCCTTAGATGATGTTGTAGCTCTTTGTGTCACTGATTTTTATTTAAAGAGAGGAAATACTGCATGGAAATTCTCTGAGCTTCTTTCCTTTCTTGAAGATATTTTATTATCAGCCCAAGAAACATCCTTACTACATATATATTTGGTTTTCAGATAAAGATTTAAAATTAATTGTTACGTGGTTAGGATTCCTTGACAAATTTGAAGCCCATGAATCCCAAAACACAATAAAACATGACCACAAACCCTTCATTATATTCCACTACAATTTCCTGAGACATTGAATGGTTATCAAAATGTGGGAATGAGGGAAATGGGATCAGCTATGAGGCACAAATGGTGGCTTGAAAAAGAGCAGTAAAATACAATGAACTTCATTTCCTCCATTCATTTCCTCATTTTATACCCAGACTTGTGGGAGACTGTAGCCAACAATATAGAGTAGGAATGTCAAACTTGTGCCCATGGGCAGGATGTGTCACATGCTGGCCCCACTCCTGCCCAGTTTAGCAAAGGGGGAAAAAGTCCCAATACATCATGATGCCACCATGATGACAAGAGTTTGACACCCCTGATATAGAGCAACAACAAAAGTTGGGCAATATATCACCATAGAGAAGTTAATGTATTATGCAAAGAAAGAGAGTGTGTATCTACAAATCTGATCTTGGAATGTGATCTTGGATATTTCAACATCTCAAATGATAATTTAGAAGAAGTACAACCATGTTTACCTATGTGTAAGGTTAATAGGTTGTATACAATACAGATATATGCTTTCCAAAGAATTAAGTAATTAAGTACTGAATTCTCAGAGGTGGAAATTGAAACTACAAGAAAGAACATAAAATAGTGCTCTCTTTTTTACACATCCATGCCACTGCAAATTTTTGAGTTTTGCTCAGTATCAATAGAGCTGGTTTAATAGAAACAGACTGTACAGAATAAATATTTTGGGCAATTGTAGCTGTCATCTTGAAGAAATGTTTCTCAGTATAGTTAACAAAATTGATGAAACATATCATGCAACCCTCTGCAAAAAAGCTAACAAAAACTATCAAGATTTCCTTTGAAAGGTTCCTAGGATTGGGCATGGCAATACTGAAAATTCAGTGTCATCTATAGTATAAAATATAGTATATAGTATAAAGATCTGGCAGAGAGGGAACACTACAAGTTTCATCCACAAGGGACCTACATTTGATCAGCCTTATGCAACATTCTCTTCCCTCCTTATTGTCAGTGATATGTGGTTGTTAAACTTCTCTATCCATTGTGGTTTATATATTCTAATTCTTATTTTTATAAAAATAATTACTAACATTTGTCCACATTTTTATAATAATAATTTTAAAATGGCTGGTGTTATATTGTAAAGGTAAAGATTTCCACTTTCCAATCAAGCCCAACTATAGGGGGCAACGCTCATTTTCATTTCTTAGCTGAGGAAGCAGCATTGTCTGAAGACAATTCCCATGGTCATGTGGCCAGCATGGCTTTAAGCCAAAGGACCACAGAAAGCTTTTAATTTCCCACTAAAGTCATGCCTATTTATCTACTTGCATTGCCATGTTTTTTAACTTCTAGGTAGGCAGGAGCTTGGGCAGAAACAAGTGTTCACCCTATTGCACAGTGCTCGGATCTTGAACCCGGGCTGTCAGCTCACTGAGCATCAATCCCCTTTTTATATTGTAGCTCCATCTAATTGTGCTATATCACCCAGAGTAACTTCTGATGAGATGGTCGGCTATACAAAATGAATGAATGAATGAACAATTATAAATTTGGTGTTTCAAATAAGTGAAAATAATATAAAGTCTATAATAGACTTTTATATCCATCAACTCATGTGCTGTAGACATTAACATCCAGCCATCATGGTTAGGACAGTATGGGAGCTATAACTGCAGCCTAACACTATTGGAAGGTAGCAAAGAATAGGAAACACACAAGGGCATTAGATCTTTATACTTTATTCCAAAATCATGGGTAGAGTTCCCTTATATAATTTGCAGATTACAGTTCAGATCAGAAATTTAAAACATGTGGGATGTGATGATACATAGCTGTTAAGCCCAAAATTGACATATTTGTAGCAATTTTAGTTAGGCTTTTTTTTAAAGTTAGGCTTAGTATATATTCTTTTTCTTACTTTCTCTTTGGCAGTCATGAGGGAAGGGTTTTGGGCTTGCCACTTTCCTAAGGGGGGAAGGAGTGGAGATAGAGTTGTTTAGGCTAGGTGATTCTTCTTCCTGTGGGAAAACGAGCTGTCTCTGCTTAGGCCTCTTGAGGTGGAGATTTATGACATCAAATAATGTTGAATTACTTCTTTTGGAGAATGTGACATTTGGGGGTTGTTTCTAACTTTTAATATTGTGGGGTAATTCCGGGTTGTGTCAGATCCGGAATTATCATGGACTTTGCCAATTTGATGCTTTCCTAAATAAAATAAATTGTCTTATAAGATGGACTTTGTTCTTTTCTTTTAATGGATTTCATCTCTTGGAAACCTGACATTTAAATGTATTACACATGCACACATATTCACAAAAGTTCCCTTCCTTTGGAATATCATCCCCACAGAGATTAGATGTGGCTTCACTTTGACATTCTTTTGCAAGTTCCTGAATACCTAGTTTTGCCAATGGGCCTGAGAAACCTGAGTGGGATGGAGCCCATTGAGTGGCTTGTTTGACTGATCACTGTTGTCAAGGTGGATGGATGGGGTGTTATTTTTTTATTGTTGTATATTAAGCTTTATTTCTTGTAAGCCTTCCAGACTCACAGACAGTGAGTGGCAGCCTGATAAAATTTCTAAACAAATAAATTAAGTTTTACTACATTTATTAAAAACATTATTATTATTTATTTGCAGATTGTATTCCTTTATTACAATAGCAATAGCACTTAAACTTATATACTGCTTTATAGTGCTTTACAGCCCTCTCAAAGTGATTTACAGAGTCAGCCTATTGCCCCCAACAATCTGGGTCCTCATTTTACACACCTGGGAAGGATGGAAGCTGAGTCAACCTTGAGCCTGATGGGATTGGATCTGCCAAACTGCAGTAGGAGTAGCTTGCAGTACTGCACTCTAACCACTGCGCCACTGAGGTTCCTATTTGTTCATCGCTAAATCAGAAAATTTTCAGTTGCACCATTGTTATTCTTTTTAGTTGTACCTTACTGTTCAGTTCTGGTTTTCTTATCATAATATAACATTTGGGGAAGAAAATACAAGCCAGTAGTCCACCACCGGAGCACAAAATTGAAAATATCTCCATGGCCACCATATATTTCCCCTTTGTGCTCAAGTGTTAAATAATTTTATTAATCAATCCTATGATTGATCAATATTTGAGGATCTTGTTAAACTGTCTATATATTTAAATCATGTAAAGAGTTGAGCCCAGTCTTGTTGTTCAAATCTTTATATTTATTGTAATAAGCAGCTCAAACAAATAAACACACAGAAAGGCTATTACCAGTGTCCTCTCTTCCTTCTTGAGGTTTCTTCCTCTCAGGTCTTCTTTAGTTTTACAACTACCTATGTAGTTGGAGTTTTCTCTGTCCCTTTAGTCCTCAGAAATAAGGTCAAATAGTCTCTAGCCTAAGGATGTTTTCTTCTCCTTCCAGTTTGTTAATCAGAGATAGCAGAAATCTCTTCCAGAGGTACTGAGGTAGATGTAGAGAGAATTGATCGCCTATGCTGATCAATCTCTTCAGGGACATATGAGAACAACTGAGGTAAATGCCAGTTGGGCAACCCCTTATATAGTGCAGGGGCGTGGCTTGTGATACCAGTATGGGTATGTGGTGTCACGCTAGCATTGGTGGATGTGATCTCTCTCCAAATCCAGACAAATTGTAAACTGCATAGCAACACCAGAAAACCTTATTTTCTGACATCAAGTATGTTGGAACAAAGGTGAGCCAAACACTGCTAAACACCAGCATGCTAAAGATAATAAATTTGGCTTCATTAAATGTGTCAGGTAACTTTCTGACCAGGAAAGCCACTATAAAGCTGATAGTTGCCAGGAAACCCATAAAACCAAGGACACAGTAGAACATGAAAGTTGACCCTTCATTACACATCAATACAATTTCCTTTGGCATGGAATACATGTCAACATCTAAGAATGGAGGTGAGATTGATAGCCATACAATACAAATAATGGTTTGAATAAAAGAACAAGAAAGGACAATAGAAAGACCCCATCTCTTTCTCATCAATTTTCTAATTCTTGACCCTGGCTTGGTAGCCATAAAAGCTAGAATTACTATCATAGTCTTTGCCAAAATGCTAGAAACTGTCATGGAGAAGATGATGCCAAAAGTAACTTGCCGAAGAAGGCATGTCCATTGATGAGGCTGGCCAATAAATAACAAGATGCAAAGAAATGAAAGTAGGAGGGAGATGAGAAGAATGTAGGTGAGGGTCTCATTGTTGGCTTTCACAATAGGGGTGTCATTATGTTTAATGAAAAGCCATAGCAGAAAAATAGTAATGACTGAAAAGGAAATAATAAAGCTGGTGAAGGTGATCCCCAAAGGTTCTTCATAGGAGAAAAATGTTACATATTTTGGAATGCAGATATATTGCTCCTCATTGGGGTAATGATCTTGTGGACATTGCAAGCAGTTGTCCATGTCTGAAAAGAACAGCAACAACCACCCAGAACTAGAATATTGTAATAAACCAATAAAATTCATGTTTTACAAAACCTTAAATAATACCACTCAGCTTGAAAATGGGGCCAAATAAAGAAACACCTCCTCCTTTTTCTCTTCTGAGCAATTTATTTGCATATTTGTTTATTTGTCTGTTTGTTTCATATTATTTATAAACTTCCACAGTCAGATCAAGTGAATGTCCAATTTAAACAAGTAAAAGAAGATCAGATGGCCTTATTTATTTATTTATTTATTTATTAATGAGACTTGTATGCCGCCCCATCTCCGAAGACTCTCACAAATAAAACAAGGAGACAATAAATAATTAAAAAAGAATTAAACTAACAAGCCCCATTAAGATACAATTACACAAATACACAATAAAACTATAATAAAAGTCATCCCCCCCCCAAAGGGTCACAGCCCGACTGGGAAATTATCTAATGTCTAATCTAGCAACTTTCTTCTCTGTTCCTTTTCCATTTTAGTCATTTATTTATAAAAGCTTCTTCTTTTGACCCAAAGTGCTTTTCTAAAAGCAATTGGACCTTCTTGGTGAGAAGTCCAGTTGTCTTTTGGGACAACCATAACTTGGATGATGGAGAATCTCCATAGACTTCTTCTCATGAGATATTTAAAGATAAATTCAGATTTTTTTAAACCTCTGAGGGCTCTGCCAGTGTCGAAGTTTAGCTAAGTATATATCCACATCTTAGTTTACAAAGTCCAAATTTATTTTTGCTTGGAGCACAGACTGGGTGTCATTTCTGTCTGTAATATTACTTACCCTTGTGGTTTGAAATCTTCCCTTCTGGACAAGGTATACAATGATAACAGCAAAATGGCTTTCCTTCTTGCTTGACCTTGCTATAGCCTGAATGGCAACTGGGATTGCAAAGAGAAGGGGGATGTGTCTATTCAGAAAAGATATAAAATATTTTTCTTCTTTTATAAATGTGTATGTCGACAGTATCTTTATTTCTCATTGTCTGTAGTTTTTTTAGAAGGAAATTCTTTAGGAGTTCTAGCTCCAAATATAAAACTTAAAGTTTTTGAGAATATAATTGCATGAATAAATACATTGTCTTGTTATAAATAATATAATATAAGTAGTATTTAATGTAAATATAGGTCCTATTGGTACACAAAATTAAAATCCCTTTCAAGTGTTTCTGGAGAGTTTAATGAGTCAATGAAAAATCACACATATATGATTTTACCAATTATATCACTATTTTTTCCAAATCAGAAAAACTCTAATCTCCCTAGGAGGAGTGAATTTGTACTATATGAATTGACTATGAATATAATCAGAAACACTTTTGCTGGAACTCTGTCTGACTTTTTAAAATGCTTCTTCCATTGCTGCATTCTTCTTTGAGGATAGAAGTCATGCATTTTTAAAAAAATGTCTGATCCTAGTAACATTAAAAGGGTGATGTTCTTATGAATTTCTTAGAAAAATGCAACATGATTTGCATTTTTGCTCTCAGAAGAAGAGAAAACATTTCTGCAGCAGGATTCAAATTGTATTCATGCAGCTATAAAGCTTCTTTCCTATAGTTGTGTGCTGGCTGGTTTTAGTTTATCAAAGGAGAGACAATCACTGTAATAACCTCAGTTTGGCAAAACTCTTTTTTTGACTACAGTATATACTTCTCTGTCTCATAACCCTGTCTAGAAGAGCAATTGAAAATTAGTTTTCCCATGGAAAGGATGGGAGACAGAAGGAAGAGATTCAACTTGTTGTTCCCCTTACAATTCATGTGGCAAACAACACTTATCTTTTTCCAAGTCAAAATCAAGGACCTTGGAATACTCATCTCTAATGATCTAAGTGCTAGAGCCCACTGTAACTACATAGCCAAAAAGGCATTAAGTGTTGTTAACCTAATCCTATGTAGCTTTTTCTCTGGTAATATCACACTACTAACTAGAGCATACAAATCATTTGCCAGACCAATACTCAAATACAGCTCATGTCATATCATGTATCTGATATTAACACAGTTGAGAAAGTCCAGAAATACTTCACAAGAAGAGTTCTACACTCCTCTACTCGTTGCAGAATACCTTATGCCACTAGACTTGAAATTCTAGACCTAGAAAACCAAGAACTACACCGTCTTCCGTCTGATCTAAGTATAGTATATAAAATCATACATTGCAATGTCCTACTGGTCAATGAATACTTCAGCTTCAACCATAACAATACAAGAGCACACAATAGATACAAACTCAAGGTTAACTGCACCAATCTTGATTGCAGGAAATACAACTTCAGCAACAGAATGGTCAATGTCTGGAATACTCTACCTGACTCTGTGGTTTCTTCCCCAAACCTCAAAAACTTTAACCTTAGACTTTCTACTATTGACCTCACCCCTTTCCTAAGAGGTCTGTAGTGGGCGTGCATAAGTGCACCAATGTGCCTACCGTCCCTGTCCTATTGTGTCTTTTATTGTTTCTTTTATTTTTCTTATATGTATTCATTTCATGTATTCATAACTATGTTTACCCTTAGACTTATTATCTTGTAAGTGATTGACAAATAAAATTAAATAAATAAATGAATGAATGAATGAATGAATGAATGAATATAGAATGTGGAAGAGCTATTTTTCATATTAATATACTTTCCTCCCAAATCAAAGATAAGTGGAAGGCACATTGCCATACATATGAGGAAAAGATCAATATGAGACATAAGCCTACCAGATTAAACCTGTGTGCCCACATTATGGTTTTCTCTGAAATAGGGAACATTTCTTCTTTAGAAGACAGGGGTTGTAGCTGCCCAACTTTGACTCTAAAGAAGGATTGGTTGGGGAATATAACCCAATTGATAATATCAAATCCAGTTTCCAGTTCCCCATTTGGAATGAAGTAAACTGTTTCCCCAACACTGTTATTAAAGAAGACACCTCTCACAAAATAGTTCAGCCTAAGAAAGGAAAAAGAAAAGAAGGGAAGGGAGCGATTCATTGGTATATAGTAAAGGATGTTAATCTCTCCCCATTTGAATTTGATCTCCTTAAAGATCTATTCCATGTTGAACAGAAGAAGAAGGCAAATAACATGAGCCAGAATGGTATTGCACTGAAAGAGGAAATGACCATGAAGCATGAATTAAGAACACCTTTGCAGGAATACTAGGCCTGACCCCTTGAATAGACATTATACATTAGAACATTCTATGGTGATTGTCATTGACTTATATTCATGTCTTTATAATGGGCAGTAGAGGTTAACAAAAAAATAATATGAGAAAGTGTCTCAGTCATGACTCTGCCTGTCTAAAAGATAAAAAAAGAATGAGCATGGGAGGAAATAAATGAAGGTGAATAGACATGTCCCAATAGACATGTTACAGAATCCAATCTGGGTCAGTCACTGGGACCAGAGGTTTAGTTTTCTGAGCTTTTAGACTCATGCTGAAGTCCATCTTCAGGGAACTTCTTTCTAGCAAAGTGTATCCTGTGGGCTGTTCTGTGTGTGGTATTTATATAGTGCCTGTTGAATGTGCCTTTTAGATGTTGATTGGGGTGTTAATGACTGGCTATTAAGTCATTGGCTGTTGTTTGCTTGTGCTGCCAAGCCCTTGCCTCCTAAGTACTTGATAAGTTAGTGGTAAATCAGCCCTCCTGTTGACTGATGATGTTTCCCAGGCTTCAGTCACTTCCTGGCTGCTTTGTGCCTACTCGTCTGACAATCTTAGTAGCTACAAAATTGAATGTATGTCCTTTTTCATTACAGAGTTTGGATCTCCTCATCTGACAGCTCACTTGTGTTCTTGCAATCTGGTGGTTATCTTCCTCCCTGTCTTCCCTACATAGCCACGGGGGCAATCTATGCAGTGGGAGACATGTAATCAGAGTTGCAAGATTCTGTTACTGGTACATTAAAATAAAAATATTATATTTATAATCCTAACCCTAATCTGATCCATCTCAAAAGGGTGAAAGATTTACCACTTCATAATGACATGCCAAAGGGAAAAGAGTACCTCCCTCAAGATGATTTCCCTCATATCAGCTTGCATAAACTATTACCTTCCAGGCAAGTTGACTGAGGATCTGTCTTCCTTTATGGACCCTTGATGTCTTCTTGACTTCCAATGAAAGCATAACATACAAAGCATGTGCCACAACATAGACTGAATTATAGATACTGTAGCTATGGATAGTCATGCTTATTTCAAAAACAGATGAAAGAAGTGTCTCCAGCTTCTCCATACCACTGCAGGTCACTGTGGCTTGACTGCCTAATGTGGATCCAGGAAACAAACATTCAAATGCTTCTTCCCAAAAGGGCTGAATAAAATCATTTCTGTCTTCTTTTTCCAAGATAGGTTTTCTCATATGAAGAAACTCCTGGAATCCTAATATCTCCTTTGAATGGATTGCAAAGCTGAGAGCACCATGGAGGAAGTCTATATTCTCATGCTTTTGAAAGGGAAGAGATGTGAACTCCATCTGAGCTGACATAACCCAAACTTTGCATACTGCTATTTCTGCGATATTCTCATATTTTTATATGGTGGGAAACATCCTTATAAATATCATGGTCTTAATATTACCATAAATAACAGATACATTAGCAGTGCTTTCTGATGGTTATGCTGTATTGGGTTGAGTGGTCAGGGACTTTTTGATAAAGTTGCAGTCATGGTCCTGTTCATGTCTATAGATCCAGAATTAGGCAAAGTATCCATGACCACATTGCTCCACAGAACACCTGACTTAATCAAATACACGAAGATCGAAACATCAAGGATTATGGCTCTCATAAACTTCTGCTTAACTACTCAACCCAATACAGCACAACCAACCCAAACCCTAAAAGAATTACCCTGCCATACATCAAGAATATCTCAGAAACCACCAACAGACTACTACAAACACATGAAATCAGTGTAGCACACAAGCCAACTAAAGCCCTTCAAAATTTCCTAAGCAGACCAAAAGACCTCCAACAACTCTAGAAGAAGAAGAAAACAGGAGTCGTCTTCAACATACAATATAAGGACTGCAACAACCACTATTTAGGACAAACTGGCAGAAGACTAGCAGAACACATCCATCAATATCAGCTAGCATTGGGGAGGGCGGGGCTTGTGTCCCAGTGATACTACGTGCGATCGGGAAGCTCCTGGATTGCCGTAGATATCTTCTCAGCTGGACGGTCCATTTGGACCTAAACCATCCTGAAGAGACGGTGAAGGGAAAGAGCACGTCCTGTCGATCCCAGGGACATCGCAAAGTCCCTGGTTGATCCAGGAAAAGCTCTTCTTGCCGGTGGAAAAGAGCCAGCCATCAAGCTGCTGAAGCTGGGACAGCTCCAAAAGAAAGGCAAGATCGGATGAAGGTGTGTCGGTTTGGTGAGAGGTTCTTTTTTATTTACTTATTTCTGAAGAGAACACCCCAATAACTGGGAAGTGGACTTAAAAAGTAAAGAGAACAGTTTATAAGTAGCGAGATTAAGCTTTTCTTAAGATTGATGGCTTTTTTCTTCCTTTTTATCTTTTCTGGAACTATTCGATTTTAAAAGGGACTGGCTTTTCCTCTATGTAAAATAATCTTTTGTTCTGATGGTCTTTTTCCTTTTTTTTCCACCAATATTTTTTTGGGATTAAATGCTGTTTATGATTTTAAGAACTTTTTAGAAAAGAGAGCAATACCAATGTGCCTTTTCTCTTTTTTTTTTTTTTCTTGCTCTTGAGGGGGAGGAGTGAAAGTGAAAGCACTGCCATTTAGAGGCTAGGATATACTGTATTCCTTTCTTCTTCATTTGTTTATCTATGTGAGCTGCATTCAAGGACATAGAGTTCCTTCTTGAAAGAGATAGTGGGGTGAGCACGATGGATTGTGTACACAGGTGCCCATCTGTGAACTATTGATAGCGGAACCCAGAGTTGGAACTGAAAGAAAGAAGACTAAAGTGACCTTGAAAATACATTCTACTGGAAATTTGACTTGATATTCTATAAAAGCCTTGGACATCTGGTGGCAGTAGTTTTCTTTTTCTCTTTGGCTGGATTTGTGGCTGCTCTATCTTTTCCACCCCCAATTGATTGAATTTTTATTGTTTGCATTATCCTTTTTCAATTTTTAGCCAAAATTTTTCTTTTCCCTTTTCTCTGCCTATGATTTGCTCCCCTTTTCACTTTTTTCTTTTTTTCATCTTGTTGATTCGCCATTGGATTAGGGTATATAAGTACCTGAAGTCTCTTCCCCTTTTTTCCTTTTTATTTTTGAACTGGTAACCACCTGTTGTTGCTTTTGAGACCTTCCTTTTCTTCTTTACTTTTTTTCTATTTTTGTATACAAGTGGAACCAACTGGATTAAGGTGTACAAGAACCTGAAGAATTTTTTGTTTCTTTAATCTTTTTTATATTCCTTAATATTTTTAACTTTTTACTTTTTTCCCTTTTTTGTCTACTTATTTTTATTATTTTGGAGGCCCTCTGCTTTTTGGGGCCCTACTAGGAAATAACTATAAAATGAGTAGAAAAGCAATAGCTGCAAGCTCTCAATGAACAACTCCTGCTTCTTCACCATCTGGAGGTCAGCGATCAATACAGGCTTTCATGGGACAGTGCCAGTTGTTTATGGCTATGAGGCCGGAGGATTTTCCTGATGACCGGACTCGGGTGGGGTTTGTGATAAGCCTCCTTTCTGGCTCTGCAGCCCGGTGGGCCACACCCTTGTTGGTTCAGAACAGCCCACTGTTAACAGACTGCCAGGGCTTTTGGCAACACATCGCCTCATGTATGAGGACCCCATCCGCGCCCAGGCGGCAGCCAGGCACATAAGGACCTTCGCCAAGGAGGCGCCCCTGCAGGACTATATTGCCGAATTTCGGCTGCTCTGCATGGACTCCAACTGGAATGATGCGGCGCTGCTGGACGCCTTCCAGGATGGCCTGTCGGAGGAACTGCAGGGCGAGCTGGTTGGGGGAGGCCCTCCGACTCTCGACGCCCTCGTGGTGCAGTGTTTGCGCATCGACGCACGTCTCCAGCAGCGAAAGACCCATCGCCCCGCCCAGGAGTTGCCCTCCACGTCGGTACCTCCACGCCCTGTGCCGGTAGTGCCCCGGGTCGCCCGAGTTCCGTGACAACGGCTGCAGAGCCCATGGAGTTGGGAGCGGCTAGAACTCGCTTGACGGCCCAGGAGTGCACACGGTGACGTCAGGGGGGTTTGTGTCTGTATTGTGGGGAGCCCGGACATTTTGCTGCTTCCTGTCCCCGAAAGCAACGTGGGGCGCTCAAGCCCGTGCCTGAATCTCAGCAGGACCAGCTGGGAAACGGGGCGGGCCCGACCTGGGGGAAACCCTAGGCCGGGCAAGTACTAAACCTCCGCCTGACTGCGCGGCTGTGGAGTCTGGGGCCCCTCGGCATCTGATATTGGACTCTCAGGTGTTCTTGCCTAACCAGTCAAGGGGGATCCAGGCGCATGCGCTGGTGGACTCAGGGGCCACGATGAACTTCATGGACCAGGCCTTTGTGGCATGTTTTAAGGTGCCTTTGGATCCGGTGGACCCTCCGTTGCGGGTGGAGACAATTGATGGGTGGGAACTGATCGCAGGGCCCATTAAGTTCGCCACCCAGCCTTTGTGCCTAACCATTGGGGAACACGAGGAAGCAATCCGCTTCTATGTCACCACGGACCTTCATTTCCCTTTGGTCCTGGGTATGGCCTGGCTTCGGACTCATGATCCTCAGGTGGCATGGTCGCAGAACGCTGTGTTTTTTCCGAGTCTGCAGTGCATCGACCACATCCGCCACGCCTGTGCCAGCCAGGATGTCTCCGCCCCGGTCGTCTCCCTACCTCCTGAACTGCGGGATTTCGCAGATGTGTTCAGTGAGAAGGAGGCGGACCGCTTACCCCTGCATCGGCCCTATGATTGCCCTGTGGACCTTCTGCCCAATGCGTCGCTGCCTGTGGGATGCCTGTATTCCATGTCCGAGCCCGAGTTGGCTGCCCTGCGGGACTTTCTGGACAAGAACTTGGCCGGGGTTCATCCGCCCTTCGTCGTCCCCTCTCGCAGCACCAGTCCTCTTCGTCAAGAAGAAGACGGGGGACTTGCACTTGTGTTGCGATTACCGCCGGCTCAATGCCATCATGGTGCGGAATCGCTACCCCCTGCCTCTCATTCGGAGCTGATGGAGTGCCTGCGGAGGCCACCATCTTCCGGCTCGACCTTCGAGGAGCCTACAACTTGGTGCGGATACGAGAGGGGGACGAGTGGAAGATGGCGTTTGGCACCCGATACGGCCATTTCGAGTACACGGTGATGCCGTTCGGGTTGACCAACGCTCCTGCGGTCTTCCAGCATTTTATGAATGACGTGTTCCAGGACATGTTGGACAAGTTCGTGGTGGTCTACCTGAACGACATCTTGATTTACTCGGTCAGGAAAGCCACCTTCAGCAGGTCCATCTGGTGATGCAATGCCTTCGGCAGCACCAGCTTTATGCAAAGCTGGAGAAATGCCTCTTTTTCCAGACTTCCATTGAGTTCCTGGGGCACATCATCACTCCCAAAGGCATCGCCATGGACCCTCAGAAGGTGGAGGCCTTGTGCAGTTGGGAACCCCTCGTCGGCGTGAAAGGCGTCCAGCGCCTGCTGGGGTTCACCAACTATTACTGGACCTTTATCCCGGGCTTTGCCACCTTAACCTTCCTGTTAACCCAGCTCCTTTGGAAGAAGGTTCCGTTCCAGTGGGGTCCCCCACAGCAACAGGCGTTTGAGGCCCTCAAGAAAGCCTTCGTCACCGAACCCGTCTTGCGGCACCCGACCGCACCGTCCTTTTGTAGTGGAGACGGACGCGTCCAACGTGGCCCTTGGGGCGGTGCTGTTGCAGGCCCCGGTGGCTGGTGGCACTCTTTTCCCCTGTGCGTACTATTCGCGGAAGCTCAATCCTTCCAAGCGCAACTACACCATCTGGGAGAAAGAGCTGCTGGCTATCAAGGCTGCCTTTGAGGCTTGGCGGCATCATCTGGAGGGGGCCCGGCACCAGATAGAGGTCCGCACAGACCATCGGAATCTGGAACATCTGACAACGGCCAGGAAGTTGAACCAGCGGCAGATCCGGTGGTCGTTGTTTTTGCCGGTTCAACTTTCGTGTGACCTACATTCCCAGCGGTCACGGAGGCGGATGCCCTATCCCACAAGCCCGAGTACCTGTGCCCCAAAGACTCGCCTCCTCTGCAGATGGTGCTGCCAGCAGAAGCCTTGGCTGCAGCCCAGGAACCGGTAGACTTCCGGGCTCAGGTGCGAGAGGTGCAGTGCCTGGACACCTGGTCGCAGCAGAGGAAGGTGGAGGTCGGCCCTGATTCCCCATGGACTTTGGAGGAGGGCTTGCTCAAGCATCGGGGACGGCTGTACGTGCCCACAGGGCCGCTTCGGGCCCTTCTCTTGAAGCAGTGTCACGACAACCCGGCAGCTGGCCATTTCGGCTACTTCAAGACCCTCCACCGCGTGACTCGGACTTTTTGCTGGCCCCGAGAGTGGCATGACGTCTACGCTTACGTGGCATCCTGTGTGCCGTGCCGGCAAGCGAAGGCCGCGACGGGTGCGCCTCCTGGTCTCCTCCACCCTCTACCCACTCCAGACAGACCATGGGGGGCGATCTCTATGGACTTCTTGATGCACTTGCCATCGTCCTACGGCTTTACGACCATGCTGGTGGTGGTGGACATGCTGACCAAAATGGCCCACTTCATCCCGTGTGTGCCCTGCCAACGGCCCACACGACTGCCCGTCTGTTCGTCAAGCATGTTTTCGCCTCCATGGCCTGCCGGACAGGGTGGTTTCCGACTGCGGCGTGCAATTCACAGCTCAATTTTGGAAGAGCCTGATGACCGCGTTGCAAGTGCAGGTGTGTTTGTCCTCATCGCACCATCCTGAGACTGATGGGGGAATGGAGAAGGTCATTGGCATCCTGGGGCAGTACTTGCGCTGCTTTGTCAACCAACGGCAGACCGACTGGGCCGACTACCTTGCTCTGGCAGGAGTTCGCATTTAACAACTCCCAGCACACCTCCACCCAGGCGACTCCGTTCTATGCCAATGTGGGCTACCATCCGCGGTTCTTCCCTCTGACACCTTTGGATTCCCCTGTTCCTGAGGCTCAGGACTTCCTCTCCGAGCTGTGCGCCCGTTCAGCAGTTGGCTGGCAACACCTGATACAGGCCAAGGAGGACTACAAGCGGTATGCCGACCGCTCTCGGCGGCGCCGCCCGCTGGCGGTGGGAGACCGAGTGTGGTTGTCCACAAAGCACCTCCGGCTGACCGTCCGGTAAAGAAACTGGACCACGGTTTGTCGGCCCGTACCCCATTGAGCGGTCATCAACCCTGTGGCCTATCGTCTGACTCGGCGCTCCATGAAGATACACCGGTTTTCCACCATTCCCTTCTGGTTCCTGAAGCCCCTCGTGTTATCTCCGATCCCACCGATCCTGTTTCACCTCCTGCCGAAACCTGCACCGCTGGGGCTGGCCGGAGGGCGATGGGTGGTCAGCATTCGAGACTCACGGTGGTTGAAGGGCGATTCCAGTATTTGGTTGAGCGGGCGGGGGCGGGCGGAGGACTTGACCTGGGTGGGCGCTTCGCTCCGCGCCCGACCCTCACGCGCTGTTCCATGGCGCTTCCCCTCTTGGCCGCATCCTGCTCGTCAGACTCGGGGAAGGGCCCTGCGGTGAGGATAGTGTTGTGGCCCGCCTCGTGAGCCTGTGCTGACAGAGGAAGAGGACCTGGATGATGATGAAGAAGAAGAGGAGGAGCGGGCAATGCCTCCCTCACCAGGGCCTTCCTCCCCAGGATCTTCCTCCCTGGCAAGGTCTCCCTCCCAGGACCTTCCTCCCTGGCAAGGCCCCCCTCCCCAGGACCTTCCTCCCTGGCAATGCCTCAGGTTTCCTCGGAAAGCCAAGAGGAACTGCCTGAGAGACGTGTATCAGTAAAGCCACGATGAGAGAAGGAGAGGAAGGTGCCTGGCTTGATCCCAGGCAACGTCGGAGGGAGAAACGTCAGCAGCAATGTAGGGGGCGTGGGAGGGCCAGAGATTGAGCTGGACCACACCCCACCAGGTATAAAAGTGGGTGTGCCTACACTGCAGACTGTTCGTGACAAAGTGTAAATCTGAATCCGAAGCTTCCGTCTGTGTGCTTGATTTTTGGACTCTGAAAGTAAAGCAATTCTTCTGTGAGTACTACATTTCTTCTTGGCTTGGATTTGGCAGTGGGAGCCTGGGTGACTGCCAACGCTCTTGTCGGAGAGATAACGGGGGTTTTGGCGACAGGCCAGCGTGACTCCTCTGTGTTAGCTAATGTTCCTTGCCTTCAAGGGAAGGGAAGGTGAAAGAACATTATATATATATATATATATATATATATATATATATATATATATATATATATATAATACATTTTTATTTTTAAAGGACCATTTTTATTTTTAAAGGACCTTTTGTCCATTTTCCATTTAATTTCTTTTCTTTTCCTATATTGAATTTCCTTCTCCCAATTTTTTTTAATTTTATTTTTAAAGCGACTCCTCTTTTAAAAAAAATGTATTTGAATAAGATACATAACTGTCACAGCAAGGTCTGTGACACTACTGTCCGAGGTTCCCTGCTGATGTTGTCCTGGGTTCCCTTAGGAACAAGTCTCAGCCCTCGCGAGACAATTTAGGGGTCCTGCAAAGGGCGAAAGAAGCCAAATAAAAGACACCACACAGAAGTTTCTAAAGATGAAAACTACGAAGTGCCTGGGGTGATGTTGTGTCCCAGACAGATCGCAACAGTCTCTTTTATTAAACAGTTTAGCAGGAGGGGTAACTACAGCAAAGGGGGAGCAGTGTGTGGAAAGTTACCAAACAGCGTGAATCTGAGCATCGCATATCAACAAAATAACACCTGGGTTACAGGAAATCGTAAATTCCAACAGAATAAAACCTAAGCTCAGGAATAACAAAACTTAATTAGAGGAGGAAGGCAATTGGGTACTATAACTCAAGTCTGTTAGACACTAGGTATTTTGCACTTCTGAAGGAATCTGATGGGAATTAATACACATCAATTGTGCCAGGCTCTGTTATCTCGTAGCTCTTAACAAGGGTATGTCACATTCTTTTCTGTAGAGGCCTGGAAAACATAAGGTACCATGTAACACCATTTGGCTGTGAGGCCTAGGAAAACATGAACCAAGGATATATCCATACATAACTACTGGATTTTTTTTACATTTTTTACTTTTATTTTTTCAATTTAAATCATTGATGTATTATTGATTTTTTCTTCTTCTCCTTTTGACTAGGAGTGCTTCTTTTGCCTCCTTCTTTTTGTGATCTTCGTTTTTTCTTTTAGGATATTGTTCTTTATTAGAAATTTCATTTTTATAGAGGGTTACGCCCCTTCCTTTTTTACTATTCTTATTTGGCCTTATTATTGGCCTTCTTTTCGCTCTGCAATTTGAGTTGGATATTTTTGTAACAATGAGTAGAAGATCTTCAATTCCACAAGTAACAACTCCCGCACAGACAGCATCACAGCAAGAGAAGGAAAAAGAGAGAGAAGATATGATGTAGAAGATATTACAAGCGGTAAATGAGAATGGAAAAAGAATAGAGAAAATGGAACAGAAGTTGGACAAGACAGATGAAAATATAAAAATCTACAGCAAACAATTGAAATATGGAGAGAGGATTAAGAAAATTGAGGAGCAGCAAGAACAAAAGACAAAATGGGGAGTTTCAATACCAGATTAAATGAAGTTGAGAGGGATCACAATGAGTCATTGAGAGGCGAAATAGACAGATCAAATTCTTGAGAGATTTCAAAATGTGGAGGAAGAGAAGGGTGAAACCTGCTGGAGAAAATGGCACAGATATTGGCAGAATTGTTAGAAATAACGGAAGAAGATGAGAGATGGAATAGATGAAACATTTCGTGTCTATACAAGATATGCAATGAGGAACAAACTTCAAGAGAATTCACATTAGGTTTACTAAGAAGAGTAAATCACAAATACTACAAGCAGCCAGAGACAAGACTTTGAAGTACAACAATAAAGATATTCACGGTATTGAAACAGGTACCAGAAGAATAAGAGAAAGTAAAAGAGAATATGCATTTTATCAAAATGAATTGTTGAGGAGGGTGAGTAAATTACAGATGGTTAATACCAGAAGGCCTTCTGTTTGTGTGGTGGGAACAAAGACATAGAATCGATACAGTGGGAAAGCAGAACTCTTTTGATGAATTTAAAACATAATTGTATTCTGTATGTTAGGAATTGTAGCTAAAATCATTAAGCGTTCATGACAGCTGGATCTCCATGGAAATTTAACACACTAAAAGAACGGCTATTTTTAGACCTGAGAAGTTGGGAAATCTATCTGTGGGAAACAAGCTGCTTTTCAGTCCTCAATGGAAAGTGGCTAAGATAAATTAATTAGGTGATAAAAGTAACATATCTGATTCTCAGAAAAATTTGCTCTCAGTGGGAGATAATCTTTCTAAATCAAGAATTGCAATAGTTATTATATTCTCTGTCCTGATATACAATTTCAATATATTCTGATGAATAAAATTATGTAAAACAAAACACAATGTTCTTAATATAATACACATATGAGTTGTAAAGCTCAGCTGGCAGTTAGATCAATCCATTTCTAAAACATCTGTAATATCTTACCGTAGTAGGACTTTCCTTCATAGATACGATTTTGCAGATACAGAACCTCAGTCTGAAGATAAGAGCAGCCCCAGTTGAATCAGCAAAGTTCTATCTAAAGTCAACCTTTTCCCATAGTTGTCAGGTCATATTTGGATTGTCTTCTAGGTCACTGGTGTCACTCTCTGAGGCGACAGGGCCATTTGAATGGACTCTTTCAAGTAACCAGCAAACCCAATGAATTTCCAGAGGATTTGGTGGATGGCTCAGCTGAAGCTTTAGTCACTGCTAGGAATAGATGGGTGATGGAGCCTTGCATCTCTATACAGGCGTTGAGCCAATCCTGGGGCACCTCTTGGTTACTGAGGAGCTTTGAGCAATGAAGCACAAGAACAGATTCCTGGAGTGCTACTGAGTAAGACCTGGGACAAATCTGATCAAACCCAGGCAAGAGCATTGGTACTCCATTATCCTGCCATCTACACTTTTTCTTTCTTTTTACTCCCTTCCCTTCAAGCCATGGCTCATTAAGTACAATATTTATAAATACTGAATCCCAAACCATAATTATAATGAAAAAGGATGAAATACCATCTAGAAGCAACAAATATGTGCAGTGAAAAACTGATAAACAAAATATAGTAAAACATTGGATTGTTTCAACACATAACAGATATTCCATTGTTTGGGAAGAAGTTCATTATTACCTGAAATCCAGGTTTTGTCTTGTTACTGCCAATATTTACTGGATCAAAGTCCATAAAATTGAGGGTTTGTAAAACCAAGCATTTCCTAGGTCTAAACTGCTTTGTTTCAGTAAAATGGTTGTATGAAGGGATCTTAAAAATTCCTGAGTGCCAGCACTTCTACTTAGTCTGTCAATGGGGCCTTTAAAATATATATATCTGCACAGCCTTTCCACCATTTACTCTTCTGTGAGAAAATAAATTGACTGTATTATAACAGCCTGCTGCATTTGTTACCTTCCACCACAATTAAGTTTCACCACACACCGTTTATAGCTCCGTTCAGCTTCAGTAGCATAAAATGTCTCCTTCAAATTTCTTAGAGTCAGGGAAACATGACAGACAACAGAAGGCAAATGGAACTTAGTTCATATAAATTTATTGAACAGTAGCAATCAGAGATGAGGATGTTAACACATTTAATAACCTTAAACAATCTGCAGTGGCCAATCATAATAACTTGCTGGGTAAGAATAACTGCTTTTTAAAATTAGCAAGGAGCACACAGAAAATCAAAGACACTATTCATTGCGATTTTATTGCAAAGCTTTTTACCCAAAGTCTCAGATGGATGCAAAAATAAAAACAATAATCATTGCAGTCAATAAGATATTACAATTTTAGAAATAATTTTAATTATGTCATTACAGTTTAAAATATATACAAAACAAGAGGAAGACATTAATGTACACAAATCCAACAAATTAGTTATTAAGTTATAACACTAAAATAAAAGAAAAAACAAATTAATATACCAATTTGATATAAATCACCTAAACAGATGATATATTCATTTAACAACAATATATCAAATTACATATACAAATGTGTCTACTTTTGCAAAGTACTATGAAATCTGTAACACAGAAACATATTGCATCTTTATTAGTATATAAAAATAATCTTTTAAAATGTGATATATTTCTTGAATCCAGTCTGTGATATCCTGATAATAGGACTTTTCTTGTCCCTCTGTATTAATCTCCGGCTATTCCTAACATTTGATATAACCAATGTTTCTCAAAATTGGTCAGGTTTCACAATTTTTGAATATAATTCACAATAAATCTTTAATTTCAAACTAGTTTAAATTTGGGAATATTTACTCATCCATCTACTAATACATATTATTACTCTAAAAGGAACCAGATCTTGCCACAGCCAAATGTATTACATTGCCAACAGAGATACAGTCCATTCTTTTGATACATTCTTGAAGAGGTAATATATTTGGAGTAAACTCTTTCATGAATTAATTTTAATCTCAAGTTTAAGACTTGCATGCACTGGTATTTCATGACCTGATATTCCAATACTTTTTCCATAAGCCAGAAATATCAGTAATTTCTACTTCAAAGATGTTTTTGAATCTTTGATATATTTCCAATTTAATTTTAAAAGATTCCATAAAAATGATGACATTTCAGCCTCCTTTGAAGAGATTAGGGAATATAATCCTGAATAATTACAACATGCTAAAATTGACTAGATTGCTACTGTTGTGCACTAGACAAAAAGAATTCTATGTGTGGTTATTGAAATTCCTTAAAATAAACATTGCCAAGCAGTTAATTTAGAAACTATTCTAGATTCTACCACATTTTCTAACAGAATGGAAACTTATTTTAAAGAAGAATAAATTATTCATTAGACTCACCATCAAAATCTAATTGTAATTAAGCCCAAATATGTCTAGCTACTTATAAACCAGGATAAGAGATTGTTTTATTATATTTTGACTCAAGTAATTGCCAATGTGATATTACAATGAAGTCAATATGAATTGAATATGTATACTATATAAAGCAAACACACACACACACACACAAAATTAAATTTTTCTGGAAAGTTTCAGTTCCTCAAGTGTACTGTTCTTCATTCACATTATAAATAAAAATGAATTATCTGGAATATAAGGCAATCATTGATAGATTTATGGTCCAAAGGAAATTTTATAGTTGCTGAAAATTCATACTCACTGTGTTCTCTTGACTTAACGAATCAAGTTAGCACTTTATGCATGGACAGAAATTATACACTTTTGGTCTTTATTTCCCTCAATAAACCACCAAGTAAAAATATTTAGGAAACTGGGCCATTATCTAAAAATATATTTTGTCTTAATCTGTAATATAAAGTAGTAATCTGAATAATAGTTTCAAATATATCCAACTCATATCATTTTCAATTCACATAATTATTCATAACTTACTTGTCCTTTGACAAAGTTTTCAGCTTTGTAGCACTCATTCATCTCAGTCTCTTAAAATCAATTTTGGTATTAATTAATTTTACCTTATGTTTCATAATGTGTATTTCGTAATGTCTACCATAAGAGAGAGAACAAATATTTATTCTTGTTTAAACATTCAATTACTTGGCTTGTGTACCAACCAAGTCAAAGGATATTAAGAGTATTGATGAGAAATGTTCATGCTATTTCTTTCAGGATTCATCTGGGTTTTCATCAGTGATAATTTCTTTCACTAGAAAGACAAGAATAATATCCATTCTTATGACAGAATAATCAATGAAAGGTTACATTGCTCAAGAACAGGTAGCACACATTTAACTTCCTTATCTCTGTCAGTTCACAGGGAGATGCTTTTATTTCAACCATAACACTCTCCCCAATTAACAAAGACTACTTAGTTGTCTGTACATCTGTTTAAGTGTGATAAAAGTACACTTGTGGTCTATATTGCAAAAGCAGCAGTATCTCCATTAAACTTAGAGATGTGTAAAGATTATGAAGTGTTATGATTGCCTGGTTTAGCATATTAGTTTACAAGAGTTAATGAAATGGGACAGATGCTGAGCAGCAAAAACTGAGTGCTATTTGTTTAGTTTTAAAAGAAACAAAAATATTCCAAAGTAAATTGTCTACTGCCACTGTTTCAAATTATCTCCTTGAAGATTTGTGGCAACCTTTTCCTTAATTGGATTGAGCAAATTATTATTGGAATAGTTGTATATGGTACCATTTATGGCAAAGCTGTGATACCATTTATGGCTTTCTTAATCTGCCTTCCAGTGGTGGGATTCAAAAAATTACTACAAATTCTGTGGGCAGGGCTTGGTGGGCGTGGTATGGCTTGGTGGGCGTGGCTTGATGGGCATGGCAGGGGAAAGGTACTGTAAAATCTCCATTCACTCCCCACTCCTGGGGAAGGTTACTGCAAAATCCCATTCCTCCCCACCCCACTAACCTACTTTCCAGCTCCGTTCTCCTGTGCAGGACAACAAAAGAAGACCCAGCCGATCAGCTGGGACTCAGGAGGCAGAGAATAGATGGGGGCAGGGCCAATCAGAGGTGGTATTTGCGGTTCTCCAAACTACTCAAAATTTCCGCTACGGTTCTCCAGAACTGGTCAGAACCTGCTGAATACCACCTCTGTGCCTTCCATTTTATATAAGAACAACACTGAAATAGACTTGGTTGTTCAGTCACTGCACATACTTGGTATGCAAAAGCTTTCATATTCAATCATTATTATTTCCAGTGAGCTGATAAAGGACCTAACCCATTTCTGAAATTCTGAAGAACTGTTTCCTGTTAAAATGTACATGCTATGCACTATATTAAACTTACGGCACAGTTGCTCTGCCAATAGTCCCATCCTCATTTTGGTGTTTCCTTTGAGATGGAAGTTCTGAGCTTTCTCGATAATCTCGGCCCTTGATGTGCTGCATATCAAGTACCACCTGGCTTTTAGATGGAAGAGGTGGTTTATTCTGCTACTTCAGACCTTGTTAATTTAATGGGATTCTTGAAAGTTGACAGAGAAGGATCTAAATTGGAACAAGGCTTCTGCTTGTTTGAATCTTTTCCTTCACTGTACTGTTTTCCTCAGATTGATTAGAACAAGTATAAGGAAAATCTGTGTGTGGGGACAATGAAAGGTGGGAGAATTGTTGCTTGCAAGGTTTGTTGCCATCGGTCTCTTGTAGCTTGGTGAAAGGAAAGTTTTGATCAGGAATGGTTGGGAGTTCTTTCGGGAGACCTTAAACAATTCCTGTTCTCTCTTAAATGGAAGCTTGTCCTTGGATTTTGTGAAGTCATACAGAGGATTATCAATCATCCCTGGTTTTGAATGTGCTTCATCTTGCAGCAATGGTTCTACCATGGTTTTCCTCACCTCACTGTACCTGCCAGGTTAGTAAATTAAGAGAAAAGGAAAGGTTATGTAACCATTATACAAAGTTTGGGAATGTTTTGAAAAGGTTATATTAATTAATTAATTTTTCTATTAATTATTTTTTTTATATTGTTGGAAAGGGAAGAGGTACATGGGTTTAGCAATTCTATCTTCGAAATAATTTGATTTGCCCTGAGTTTTATGCACCTTCAGTTAAATGGATTTGGCATGATTCCATCTTTGGCAGTGCCTGCAGCTGGCCAAGGAAAGATTCAAAATGATGGTGAATGCATATGAAAATAAAATATTGATTAAGCAGAAAAATAGAAATACTGGAGTTCATAAAATAGCAGTGACTATAGTTGCCCTGTTATATAATCCTGTTGCCTGAAGTCTAGAAATAATATGATCTATAGAATGGTTTGCTAAAGGATAAGTAAAATATGGGAAATCCATCTCAGTGATCTAAATTTAGACCAAAGTGATATAAAACTTACAGTTGGTCTTTTCGATTAGTTGCAAAAGAAGTTCTTGGAGATCCAGGAGACAGAGTGGAAGGTGTGGTAGGAGATTCTAATCCCAATACTGGAGTATTATCTTTGGGCTGTGGATCGTAATTCCAAAGGTAGGTTGTTGATCTGGTGAAGGGATCTGCTTAAACTGTGTTGTTGCAGTGAATGGTTGAGAGGCACCAGCCATCCATAAGTAGCTGGCATTGTTGATCTCTGAGGGCACTGTGTTCCTGAGGAAAAAGTTAAGAGTGAGAGAAATGAATAACTATGATAGAATGCCTAGTTATTCTGGAGACATTAGAGGAGTTAAGGCAAAGTCAGTTTGTGCTTCTTTTGCTAGGCTTAAAATACATTTTACAGTCACTGCATAA
>SOZL01000352.1:6093-84576 GCA_009733165.1 Naja naja | reverse complement strand
ACAAAGTATATACAGTACCCAGGTTCAAGCCTCCCAAGCTTGTCAGGATCACAATAAAATTAGTACATGCCATAGATATGCTAAATAAACTTCAAGCCTGGTGCCATGTTACTAAGTCTTATTATCATGAGAGAAAACTAAAATGAATTGGAGGATCCATACCCCTACCTCCTTTAAAAAAATCTTACTATCAGTGAGCAATCATGTGCCTTGGCCACTCCAAAAGTGCTTTTTCAAGATGCAATTGGACTTTCTAGAGATCAAGAAAGTCTAGTTGTCCTCTTGAAAAAAGCATCTTTGAGACAACCATGACCTGGATGACTAAGAATCACCATAGACAAGAGCTCCTGTACTCAGTGAACTGACAAAGCACTCTTTCCCACCCAGAAGAAGCAATCCTTAGATCCATTTGCACCACTTAGAGATACCAGCTAGTCTCACTCACCTCACAAGATATCCTAAGGAAATCGTCCAAATTTAAGGAAAGATCACATACCCCCAGAAAAGCAGTAAAAAAAATCAGAGTGCCAAGCTTGCATCCTGCCTGTTAGAAGTATACCCCAAAAGGACAGTGCCAGGAACCACTAAAGCCATGTAAAAAGCTTAATACAATCCTTTCCCTTTAAGAAAGTCAAGCCCCTCCAGAGAGGCAGCTCCAGCTAGTCTGGATGTAGTGCCAAGCACCATATGCTGTTACAATGTAACAAGGCTTAACCAGAGAGGCAGTTTCTGAAAACACTTAAAGATAAATAGGATTATGGTAGAAACACCAGAATTTTCCTTCCTGCCTTCCTAACAGAATTAGTTCTGTAAGGTGAGAAAAACAAAAGGTTGTTGGAAGGAGATTTCTTTAAACAACTGGTTCTTTGAACTGCTCAGAAAGTTAACAAATGATTCTCCCAAAGTGGTGCGAACTGGCTGAATCACCACTGTCTATTCCTGCATTGGCAGTATCTGCTCATGATCATTCATGACTTAATCATTTCTTGAATGGATTACTGCAATGCAATTTACATCTAAATTCCTGGAGAGTATTCAAAATTTCACGTCATACAACATGGATAGTTGTGGGTGGACAAATATAGGTGCAAGTCATTTTAGACATCTGATACCTAAGTTCCATACACTGAAAAATACATGCTGCTGCTTGTCAACTGATGAAAGAAGAGTTATCTTTTTTTTTAACAGATAGCTCATTGAAAAGAAATCACACTGGCATAGATTGTCTTTCATAAAACAAATTTTATTCTATTGCAGTTTAAGAGTAGGAGATTATATAACAAGAACACAGAAACCAAGCTGTATATAATACAAGATGTTTACTTGAAAATGAAATATCTTTAATGAAATCTGTTTATTTGCACCTAATGTTAAATTCTTAAATTCTTCCCCTTCTTAGCTGTTCCTTGTTATTTAAATCAGGCCTCAGTAGAATAATGTAACATTTTGGAAAGATGATAAAAGCCAGTAACCCTCCACTGGAGCACAAAATGGAGAAAATCTCAACAGCTACCATATATTTCCCCTTTGTGCTCAAGTATGTTGGAACAAATGATAGCCAGAGGCTGCAAAATATCAACATGCTAAAGGTAATAAATTTGGCTTCATTAAAGGTGTCAGGTAACTTCCTGACCAGGAAAGCCACTACAAAGCTGATAGTTGCCAGGAAACCCATAAAACCAAGGACACAGTAGAACATGAAAGTTGACCCTTCATTACACATCAGTACAATTTCCTTTGGCATGGAATACATATCAACATCTACGAATGGGTGTGAGATTGATAGCCATACAATACAAATAATGGTTTGAATAAAAGAGCAAAAAAGGACAATAGAAAGACCCAGTCTCTTTCCCATCCATTTTCTAATTCTTGACCCTGGCTTGGTAGCCATGAAAGCTAGAATTACAATGATAGTCTTTGCCAAAATGCTAGAAACTGCCATGGAGAAGATGATGCCAAAAGTAACTTGCCGAAGAAGGCACGTCCATTGATGAGGCTGGCCAATAAATAGCAAAGCACAGAGAAATGATAGCACAAGGGAGATGAGAAGAATGTAGGTGAGTGTCTCATTGTTGGCTTTCACAATAGGGGTGTCATTGTGTTTAATGAAAAGCCAGAGCAGCAAAATAGTAATGATAGAAAAAATAATAATAAAACTGGTGAAGATGATCCCCAAAGTTTCTTTATAGGACAAAAATGTTACATATTTTAGAATGCATAAATTTTGCTCCTCATTAGGATAATGATCTTGTGGACACTGAAAGCAGTGGTCCATGTCTGTGAAAAAAGAAATAATAAAATCTAATTAACTATTTAAACATCTACACAACTGCATGATGGACAACCAGCGGGTGGTAGCTGTGGCTAGTAGAGTCTTTGCAAACCATGGGTGGTAAGCTAGTTGCATCCATTCTTGCACCAGGAAACCTTGCTTGCCATCACCCACATCCTTGTAACCTCCTGCTTAGATTACTGTAATGAGCTCTACATGGGGCTGCCCTTGAAAGGTGTTTGCAAACTTCAACTGGTACAAAATGCAGCCACATGTGTAATTAATGGCATCAGCTACATGGTATATGCGAGACTACTACTTAATGAGTTGCATTGACTGTCACTGTGTTCTCTGTGCAATTTAAGGTTCTGCTTGTCATTTTTAAATCCCTGTATAGCTTGGGATAGGGTTACCCAAGGAACTGTCTTTTTCCATGGGTTTCTACCTGTCCAATCTGAGCAGGCTACAGATCCCACCAGTCAAAGAGTGTCAACTGGCTGACAAGAAGATTTTCTCCTGCAGCCCTCCCATATGGAATATTCTCCCTTTAGAGACTGGAATGGCCCCAAAGTTTCAAACACCTGACCATATATATGGAATTTGTTACGGAGTCTTCTATTTGGGTTTACTATTAGTTGACTGGTCATCATAGGTGTTATTTGTACTATTATTTTGTTGGTACTTGTATTATTTTAATGTTTCCTAAATTGTTTAAATTTTAGAATTGTTAGTCTCCCAGACTTATTTGGTTGAGTTGGGTGAATATAGAAATTGAATCAATCAATCAATCAATCAATCTGAGTACCTCAGCAGATAGTTGTGATCACAGACAAAAAGTGAACAACTATTCCTTTACAAATTATCACTTACCTTTCTGATTAGAAATTTTCCTCCTGGACAAGGAAGGCAATCATAACAGCAAAATGGTTTCCCTTCCCTTTTGGCCTTCCTGTAACCTGGATGACAATTGTCATTGCAGAAAGAAAAAGGCTTGCTCTAAAGATAAAGAAAGAAAAGAATATTTGCAAATATGCATATCTACAAATAACCACAGTGGCAGTACTTTCATAGATGAATCATACAGGAAAAAATTCATATATGATAATTTATAATGCAGAATCATTTAGGGAAAAATAATTTATCAAATGTTTCTGCATATCCAAAAGTTCATATAGAGAGTGATAGATAATCAGAGAAAAAAATAAGTAATCTGACATGTGTCAGCACTAATCAAATGTTATTTAAATGTCACTTTTTGAATTTCTTAGCATTCCTTGGTGTTATTTTGTTTATCATTGGTTTTCCTCTTATGTTTACAATTAGAAATTATTCAACTGTAAGTAATGAATATAGCTTCCAACTATATCTAAATCATGATTTGGATAGGAACTGAGATATAAATGAATGCAATCTAATAAACATGACATTCCTGCAAGGATGTATTAAGCAAGAAGTGGTGATATGCTTATCCTGAAATATATGATTCCTGCATTTTGATACTGTGTAAAGAAATATTTGAACATTTCATATTTTGTTGGATACTTTCTCCTATGTCTTGTGATCTGACATTTCTTTCTACATTTTCTCTGTGTTTTCAGACAACTTTCTGAGATATTTGAAGAAGAGTTACTTCAAATTTTTTTTCAAGTTTTACAACACAAATAGAACTCAAAGGGTTACAGGACCTACCTCATTAAACCACTTTGGCCAAATTATGGATTCCTCTGAAATAGTAAAAAAATTTTCTCCAAGTGATGAGGCTTGTATGTCTCCAACTTTAATTCTAAGGAAGGAAAGGTTTGGGAATGATACCCAGTTAATAATATTAAATCCGGTTTGAATTTCTCCATTTTGATTGAAGAAAACTGTTTCCCCAACACTGTTGTTAAATGAAATGATTTTCACAAAATGGTTGAGCTGAAGAGAGAAGATGAAATATCATGATATATTGAATAACATTGTTTTCCATTTAAGTTTGTTTCATGTATAACAAATAGGCAGAAAACAGGAATTAGAATAGCGTTCTAGAGAAAAAGGAGAAATTAGGGTGAATAAATTCATTTTCTGGGAAGGCCTCAAGTTTTTGATTGCTTGATAATGTTGTTATGCAAGCTTATGCATATCAATAATTGATTGTGCCTGTATGGTTGTGCCTGTATGGTTAAGTGTTAATTTGTAGGAAGTCTCAAATAGCCTTTCAGAGGTACAATATTGGATACAATGAAGCTACATCAATGTTTTTCTATGGCTGATCGGGCATTATTCATGCAAAACTGGAGCTGTTTAGAATCATGATTTCAAATTGTATAGAGCTACAGTGTTATGGAAGAGTTAATTAGAAAGGCGTTTGATTGCTTGATACATGTTGCTATGCATATCATTAATTAGTTTTGAATTGTACCTGTATGGTTAAGTGTCAATTTATAGGAACTCTCAACCAAAGAGCTTATCAGTGGTTCAACATTGGATACAATGATGCTACATCTATATTTTTCTATGGCTGATTGGGCAGATTTATTCATGCAAAATTGGAGCTTCTTAGAATCACGATTTCAACCTGTATAGAATTACTATGGAAGAGTTAATTAGAAAGGCATTCTATTTAGGAAAATCGTGATATACACTGTTAGAATAGGGTCCACACAACAGCCTGTGAAGCAACACTAGCTTTCATGTCTGGTATCTGTTGGGTGGTGTTGGGCTTCATAGTTTATGGTATGGCACTAGCAAAGTATCCAGGGTAGGACAGAGGGATAGCAGTTGTCACTTCTGGAAGTATCTTCTGCGTCCAGAGTTTCCAGATGTGGGATCCTGTTCATCAAGCTGGGTTCATAGGATTTGTTGAGACTGTTGCTATTTTACCAGCCTCGCTGCTGCATAGCAACTTCTCTGGTATAGCTGTTGGATGACAATTTGGGGTGGGTGGTGGGGTTCCCTGGCCTTGGGAATAGCATTAAAAGAGACTCGAGAGTTTATGGTCACCATGGCAGCCATGAACCTATCTCAGATAATTCATAGACTCGGGACAGTGGTCGCACTCTCGATATTTTCGTCTTGTTTAGTTTACTTTATTATCATTGCACCTCATACAACAAAATTAAATACCATCTTCAGTGTACATTATGACTATCAAAATAAACACAAACACACATCCTTCACATTCTATACATTTAATTTAAAACCCCTGATATTGCATTAATATTGCACCGTACGGTAGAATTCAATAGAGTTACTGCCCTGGGATAGCTGTTTTTCAGCCTGTTTGTCCTTTTTGTTGTTGTTGTTGTTGTTTGTTGGATCTCTGGCATGATATGATAGGAGATCTGTCAATAAGTCCTGTGGAGGGTCTGGCCATAGCCTGGAACCAAAAGCACCTATCTGCATCTATCATTGCCCTCCTTGATGGCTTTCAATACCACTAAACATGGTATCCTTTTCAGCTGGCTGGGGGAGTTGGATTGAGGTGGCACAGTTTTGTGCTGGATTGACTCCTTCCTCCAAGGCTGGTCCCAATTGGTGTCAATAGGGAGCAAGAGGTCCACCCTGTGGCCACTCAACTTCTGTGCTGCAGAACTTGGTGCAAACTCCACTCCCTTTTAACATTTACATAAAACCTCTGCTGGATAAGATTATCTGACATCACAGGATGAAGTACCATCAGTATGCTGATGATACTCAACTTTACATCTCCACCATGTATTGCTGTGACTGCCTTTTCACAGTGCCTGGAGGCTTTTGGGGTCTGTATATAGGATAACTGGCTTCAGCTGAACCCTGGTGGTTATGATCCTAAGGATTTATCATCCTTTGTCTTGGATGGAGTGTGTGTGCACAGAAGAGTGTGGTGCACAGAAGAGAAAAGTGGACATGCATAAGCGCACCAGCGTGCCTACTGTCCCTGTCTTACTGTCCCCATTTATCAGTATTTACTTCCTTTGTTCATGTTTATGTCCATACTTATACTTGTTATCTTGTACATGTTTGACCAATCATTCAATCAATCAATCAATCAATGTTCAGTAAGTCATGTCCTAGTAATCTTCCAGTTGGATTATTATAATGGGGCTACCTGTGAAGAGTATTCAGAAGCTGGAACATCTAAGGTGGCACATGAAACATGCTGTTAGGCAAGCTACATTGATTTAGCCCTCAAAACAGCAAAAGACTGGCCCATGGTGCCTCTGCCAGTGAAAATGGAATTCTGTTTTTTGCTGGTAGAGGGTTGCAGGAGGTCATAACAACTGAAAATGGAGCTCGCTCTGCCATTTTTGTTGGTGGAGCTCTCAGGCCACCATAGGTGCCAAAACATAAATGACATCGAGCTGACCACACCCACCCTGGCCATGCCCATCCTGGCTCCCTGAAGTCAAATACAACCCTGATGCCACACTCATTGAAATTGTGTTTGACACCCCTAGTCTAGAATCTTTTTCATGAACCACGTTAAACTAATTGAAATCAGTTTGTCCAGAATATTACCTTCCATAGGTGTTGAGCCAGTAGGCTTTGAGTTGCTTCATGGATACTTTTTTCTTTTTGATTGAAATGAAAGCATGTTATGCAAAGCATATGCCACAGTGTAGATTGCATTGTAGATGCTGTAGCTATGGGAGGTCATGCCCATTTCAAACACAGATGATGGTAGATTCTCCAGTTTCTCCTCACCTGTGCAGGAAATCCTTTCTTGACTATCTAAAGTAGATCCAGAAAAGAAACATCCAAAAGCCTCTTCCCAGAAAACCTGAATGAAGCTATCTTCCCCTTCAAATGTAGCATTTGTCAACTGAAGAAATTCAGAGAATCTCTGGACCTCCTTTGAATGAACTGCTAAGGACAGGGCACCATGAAGAAAGTCTATGTCATCATTCTTTTGAAAGGAGAATGATGTGAATTCCATCTGAGCCGACAGAATGTAAACCCTTCCTTTTGCCATTATTGATACATCCTCATATTTTGACAATGTGGAACACATTCTGGCAAATATCATGGTTTCAATTTCACCATAAACAATGGATACATTAGCAATGCTTTTAATTACAACATTATACTGATTTATTCCCTCTGTCACCATCTTATCAATGTTGGTAACTGATGTAATTACCGGGAATCTTTCAATATAATCAAAACAGATTCCACTCTCAGAAAATATAGGAAGAGCATCCTGGATAAATCTCTCTCCATTGTTATCATTGTCATATAATACCCCAATCCATGTCCACTGGAAATGCAATAGTAACTGTAGAATCCCATGATATTGTCTGTATATATCTGGAAACATCTGGTGATAGGAAATAGCCTGAGTTTTCCTATTCATCTCAGAAGCAGAGCCATATGTGAACTATGAAATTTAAAGAAAAGTGCATTATGATATTTATATCTTGATAAATCTTTATTTTTATTTTTTACATGAATCTGACTGAGAAAATTTCCTTTTTACATAAAGAGATTATGAAATCAAGTTCGCTAATCATTTTTCCTCTTCATAGTGTTTCTATCATTACATAAGCCATAGGAGAACATCTGTTTTTAAGTTTTTAGAAAATATCTCAAATAAATCTGCTTAATTATAGTGATCTACAATGAAAATGCACTTTATCTTGATTTCAAACAAGTATCTGAAAAAAATGCATTGATTAACCAAACCCCAGTGATCAATATCTATAAGACCATCTTATGATGAAAGATTAGAGTCATTGTGAATGACTGCAATAGAGCTTAAAATGTAATTGTTCTAAAAATTATTAATTAATATCTGAAATACATTAAATAAATACATTTGTCATTGAAAGTGAAATAAAAAATTGAAGCTGAATGAGGATTTTGTGCAATTGATAGCTATGTTTCAGGAAATTAATGTAACGAATGGAAAGAATAAAATATATATCAATATATAAATTAGTGTCATTGAGGCTATTATTGATGTACACCAAAAGCAATCCATAGGTTCGTGAAAACTGAAATTTACTCTCCATTGAATGGACATAATATAAAAACCAAATATATATTTTGTGGAAAAATGGGCAACATTTTGAATGACTGCACTATAAATAAAGATGTTATTTTCTATGGATAGGCAAAACAAGACTGGAGAGTGATTTACTCATACAGAGGCTCAAGAACAATTGCATAGTACAGTGGTGATTGCTTGAATGTAATCACTGGGATCACACCACACAAATGTAAAAAAAAAGTCCTTTGGAAATAGATAAAGAGGGATAAACACAGAATTTCCAATGAAAATTGCTTATTTCTCACTAAAGGAAAATCTATGTTTTTCACAGGTTTTCATTACCAATTTATAGTAAAACAAAATGCAACTGCTGTATTTTTCCTATCCTATTTATTTATTTATTTATTAAATTTATATCCCGCCTCACTTCCCCCTAACGGGGAACTCGAGGCAGCGTACAAAAAGATAAAAACAATTCCTATACAGTGTAAAAACAAAAACTCATTCATATCAATTCAGACGAACATGGGAGAAGAACAAGATCTCAATACCATGCCCTCCGACAAAGCCAGGTCTTAACGGCTTTGTGGAAGGCAAGTAGATTAGGGATGGTTCTGATCTCCATGGGGAGCATATTCCAAAGGGATGGTGCCGCTACAGAGAAGGCCCTAGCCCATGGACCCACCAGCCGACATTGCCTGGCCGACGGTATCTGGAGCAAGCCCTCCCTGTGAGATCTAACCGGGCACTGGGAGGAATAAGGTAGCAGTAGGTGGTCTCGCAGGTATCCTGCTCCTAAGCCATGAAGGACTTTAAAAGTTGTCACTAGCACCCTGAATTGCACCCAGAAGACCACCGGTAACCAATGCAGCTCGCAGAGGATAGATGTTATATGGGCACACCTGGTGCACCCATAATCACTTGCGCGGCCGCATTTTGCACCAGCTGAAGTCTCCAAGTGCTCTTCAAGGGCAGCCCCATATAGAGCGCATTGCAGTAATCCAATCGAGAGGCAATAAGGGCATGAGCAACCATGTGTAGGAAGGTCGCAACTGGCGCAACAGGCGAACTTGTGCAAAGGCCCCTCTGGTCACAGCTGTAAGATGGTGGTCAAATTGTAGCTGTGGATCCAGAAGGACCCCCAAGTTGCAAACTCGTTCTGAGGGGAGCAATTTCTCTCCCCTCAGTGCCAAAGTTGGATAATCAACTGAACCCCGAGGGGGCAAGACCCATAGCCACTTGGTCTTGTCAGGGTTGAGCCTGAGCTGATTAGTCCCCATCCAGACCCTCACATCCTCCAGGCACCGGGACATCACCTCCACGGCCCCACTAGATTGACCGGGGACAGAGATGTACAACTGGGTATCATCAGTGTACTGGTGATACCCGACCCCGTGTCGACGGATGATCTCACCCAGCGGTTTCATGTAGATATTAAACAGGAGGGGGGAGAGGATGGAGCCCTGAGGAACCCCACATGGCAGGGCCCTAGGGCTCGATCTCTGCCCCCCCACCAACACCGACTGAGTCCGGTCAGACAGGTAGGAGGAGAACCACTGTAAAATAGTGCCTCCCTATTGTTTCCAAAAGGAAGAGAATTTATCCTGAACTTAAAGGAAAGGCATAATGTTATACCATTCACCTCAAAAGAAAGAAACATGTATTTGAAAATGATTTGTCCTTAAAATGTGATGCTTCTCCTTATCTCTATAAAATAATTATTCAAATGACATTTTTAATTTCCAGTTAACAAAACTATCTTTGTGCATGTTTCCGTCTGAGATAAAAACTCTTACTTGTGGAATCTTGTAAATGGACAGGACGGCTGCCATATGGATACAGACTTCAGGATTAGGTCCTCCAATGACTGACAATAGATTGTTCTCTGTGTCACAGTTGTAGTTAGGGATTAACTTGCCTTGTGTTGACAAAAGTTTCATTGAGGCATGGTATGTCCAGCTTGCAATAAAATTGCTGTTGTAGATATGGAGGCCTAGGGTAAGATTGGGCAAAATCTGGGGATTTTCATTGATCTCCTTTACAGCAAATACGAAAGACAAAATGTGTTGATAGAGCTGAGTCACTACCCTGAAATGAAAACTACATGTTGATTTGAGTACATTGATTTCAGAAAAAAAGATCTAGGACATTTTCATTCAACTCACAGCTTTAAACATGTTGAACTCATAATTACCCTCATATGGTTGCTGATGAATGTTGTTGAATACTGATACTACTTTAAAAACATTGTTTAACATCATAAAATTGCTAAGAATACAAGTATACAACTGAGTTCCATACAAAATTCAATATCATTATTGCCTTTGTGCTTCATGCTGCAATTATATCTATACTCTACAGCACTTTTCTACAAGTGTGAAAAACATTCAGTTTATATCACTGATAGTGGTCACCTGCACCAGGTTATTTGTCTCTCCTTCCCCTTAATTAAGCTCATGGATTAATATATCATCATCTGCTCCTAGCTATAGAAGTCTTGCAAAATCTGAAATAGCAATAGCATTTAGACTTATATACTGCTTCATAATTCATATTAAATTCATCACTATAAATGAAATTGAATAGAACCTTTTATTCCCAATGCATTGCTGAATTGACTGTTACATCCAACATATTATTAAATAATTTCAGTCTTCACAGAAAAAAGGGTTAATGCAATGAAAAACCAGCACAAATCCATGAAGTCTATCTTCTGAATAATTAGCTTTAGATACATGAGCATCTTACTCAGTATCATAGAAAAGGTCAGTAGAAGGCTTTTCTTGAAAGTGCATTGTGTTTGAAAATATATAGATTTGAGACAAAATACCAGCAACAATGACATCTCCTGATCGATAGTATTTATGAAGAATTGGAACAGGATCACTAACAGTGCAGTTCGTCTTAGGAATCTCTGAGAGTACTCCAGACAAAAATATTAAGACAATACAGAAATCCATTAATTTGTATGATAGAATTCCTTCTATGAAGTCTTTCATTTGCATAATTTTATCTTGTAATAAATTTTTGGCTGAATAGCACAGCTTAACTTGAATGACCATGCAGTTGGTTTATAGCACTTTTGTAATGCATTAAAGAACAACACCTACATTTATACAGCATATACACCACTTCTTTACATTATAGAACAAATAATGTTTCTGCCTCTAGCTTTACTTTTTCTGGAGGTTAATGTAATGCCCCTGAGACTTGGGGATGAAGCAAAAGTAATTGAAATTAATTTGATAATTGCCAGAAAAATAACCACCTATTCAACTTCACAAGTTCTATGAGATATCACAGGAATATATTCATTATATTTCATCAAAAGCCATCTCAACCCATGCTCCCTGGATTAGCAAAAGACCCAAAGATCTTTAGAAAATATGTACACACACACACACACACATTGGATGTTTTCATTTTCTTTTTGGTGGGATTGGAGTGAAACTAGAATCTTTCATCATGTAAAGTGTGACAGAAATGGCACATTGAGCACCAACAGTTAGCTAATCCCCCTAGCAAATAAATTATGTAGTCTGCAAGGAATTGGAGAACATGGCCAAGCTTTCAGCTTTATTTTTTTTAATTCACCAGGATATTTATCATCATGTAGAATTCATTTGCTGCTGTTTGTCTTCAGTTAGGTTATTAGTTATCTAATCCTTAGATGATGTTGTAGCTCTTTGTGTCACTGATTTTTATTTAAAGAGAGGAAATACTGCATGGAAATTCTCTGAGCTTCTTTCCTTTCCTGAAGATATTTTATTATCAGCCCAAGAAACATCCTTACTACACATATATTTGGTTTTCAGATAAAGATTTAAAATTAATTGTTACGTGGTTAGGATTCCTTGAGAAATTTGAAGCCCATGAATCCCAAAACACAATAAAACATGACCACAAACCCTTCATTATATTCCACTACAATTTCCTGAGACATTGAATGGTTATCAAAATGTAGGAATGAGGGAAATGGGATCAGCTATGAGGCACAAATGGTGGCTTGAAAGAGAGCAGTAAAATACAATGAACTTCATTTCCTCCATTCATTTCCTCATTTTATACCTAGACTTGTGGGAGACTGTAGCCAACAATATAGAGTAGGAATGTCAAACTCGTGCCCATGGGCAGGATGTGTCACATGCTGGCCCCACTCCTGCCCAGTTTAGCAAAGGAAAAAGTCCCAATACATCATGATGCCACCATGATGACGAGAGTTTGACACCCCTGATATAGAGCAACAACAAAAGTTGGGCAATATATCACCATAGAGAAGTTAATGTATTATGCAAAGAAAGAGAGTATGTATCTACAAATCTGATCTTGGAATGTGATCTTGGATATTTCAACATCTCAAATGATAATTTAGAAGAAGTACAACCATGTTTACCTATGTGTAAAGTTAATAGGTTATATACAATACAGATATATGCTTTCCAAAGAATTAAGTAATTAAGTACTGAATTCTCAGAGGTGGAAATTGAAACTACAAGAAAGAACATAAAATAGTGCTCTCTTTTTTACACGTCCATGCCACTGCAAATTTTTGAGTTTTGCTCAGTATCAATAGAGCTGGTTTAATAGAAACAGACTGTTAAGCATCCTGACTTCAGGATACTCAAAAATCTGTTTCCATTAATCCAGTTCTTTGGATATTGGTAAGCAGCTTTACTACAGGCAAAAGTCAACTTATATTACAAAAGTTGGTTTTCCCATTGTGATGTACAAATGTCAAACTTTTTATATAAATGCATGTCTTACAATTGGAATACAAAATTAACTTTACTACATAGAATATTGAAAATTAATATTTGAAAATCAATATAAATATGTTTAAAGCAGTCACATTACAATTAATTCTCAATTTTCCACCATAACTGGGATTGGAACTTCTATTCCTAAGTGAAACGGTTGTTAAATGAGTTATTCCCAATTTGATTCCCATTTTTGCCTTGGTCTTTAATGAATCACCCAGTTGTTAGCTGAAACATAAAGTTGTTAAATCAATCCAGCTTCTCCCACAGATATAATTGTTAGAAACCACTTGGGAAGATCTGGAATGTTGTAACAATTACAAATCATTAAACAAAGAAATGTCTATTCCCACAAAAATAAGAATATTATATTAGCATTCAGATGGATAGAAGGATAGACAGATTTGAGATTTACTTCGTGCTGGAAAATGAATATTTTCATTCAATGGATGAATGAGAAATGCTTCAAGACTTATTGGTTTAATAATCAAAGAGTTGCAAAATGGCTGTTATAGTATTCTTGATGTACAGAATAAATATTTTGGGCAATTGTAGCTGTCATCTTGAAGAAATGTTTCTCAGTATAGTTAACAAAATTGATGAAACATATCATGCAACCCTCTGCAAAAAAGCTAACAAAAACTATCAAGATTTCCTTTGAAAGGTTCCTAGGATTGGGCATGGCAATACTGAAAATTCAGTGTCATCTATAGTATAAAATATAGTATATAGTATAAAGATCTGGCAGAGAGGGAACGCTACAAGTTTCATCCACAAGGGACCTACATTTGATCAGCCTTATGCAACATTCTCTTCCCTCCCTTATTGTCAGTGATATGTGGTTGTTAAACTTCTCTATCCATTGTGGTTTATATATTCTAATTCTTATAAAAATAATTACTAACATTTGTCCACATTTTTATAATAATAATTTTAAAATGGCTGGTGTTATATTGTAAAGGTAAAGATTTCCACTTTCCAATCAAGCCCAACTATAGGGGGCAACGCTCATTTTCATTTCTTAGCTGAGGAAGCAGCATTGTCTGAAGACAATTCCCATGGTCATGTGGCCAGCATGGCTTTAAGCCAAAGGACCACAGAAAGCTTTTAATTTCCCACTAAAGTCATGCCTATTTATCTACTTGCATTGCCATGTTTTTTAACTTCTAGGTGGGCAGGAGCTTGGGCAGAAACAAGTGTTCACCCTGTTGCACAGTGCTCGGATCTTGAACCCGGGCTGTCAGCTCACTGAGCACCAATCCCCTTTTTATATTGTAGCTCCATCTAATTGTGCTATATCACCCAGAGTAACTTCTGATGAGATGGTCGGCTATACAAAATGAATGAATGAATGAACAATTATAAATTTGGTGTTTCAAATAAGTGAAAATAATATAAAGTCTATAATAGACTTTTATATCCATCAACTCATGTGCTGTAGACATTAACATCCAGCCATCATGGTTAGGACAGTATGGGAGTTATAACTGCAGCCTAACACTATTGGAAGGTAGCAAAGAATAGGAAACACACAAGGGCATTAGATCTTTATACTTTATTCCAAAATCATGGGTAGAGTTCCCTTATATAATTTGCAGATTACAGTTCAGATCAGAAATTTAAAACATGTGGGATGTGATGATACATAGCTGTCAAGCCCAAAATTGACATATTTGTAGCAATTTTAGTTAGGTTTTTTTTTTTAGTTAGGCTTAGTATATATTCTTTTTCTTACTTTCTCTTTGGCAGTCATGAGGGAAGGGTTTTGGGCTTGCCACTTTCCTAAGGGGGGAAGGAGTGGAGATAGAGTTGTTTAGGCTAGGTGATTCTTCTTCCTGTGGGAAAACGAGCTGTCTGTGCTTAGGCCTCTTGAGGTGGAGATTATGACATCAAATAATGTTGAATTACTTCTTTTGGAGAATGTGACATTTGGGGTTGTTTCTAACTTTTAATATTGGGGGTAATTCGGTTGTGTCAGATCCGAATTATCATGGACTTTGCCAATTTGATGCTTTCCTAAATAAAATAAATTGTCTTATAAGATGGACTTTGTTCTTTTCTTTTAATGGATTTCATCTCTTGGAAACCTGACATTTAAATGTATTACACATGCACACATATTCACAAAAGTTCCCTTCCTTTGGAATATCATCCCCACAGAGATTAGATGTGGCTTCACTTTGACATTCTTTTGCAAGTTCCTGAATACCTAGTTTTGCCAATGGGCCTGAGAAACCTGAGTGGGATGGAGCCCATTGAGTGGCTTGTTTGACTGATCACTGTTGTCAAGGTGGATGGATGGGGTGTTATTTTTTTATTGTTGTATATTAAGCTTTATTTCTTGTAAGCCTTCCAGACTCACAGACAGTGAGTGGCAGCCTGATAAAATTTCTAAACAAATAAATTAAGTTTTACTACATTTATTAAAAACATTATTATTATTTATTTGCAGATTGTATTCCTTTATTACAATAGCAATAGCACTGAAACTTATATACTGCTTTATAGTGCTTTACAGCCCTCTCAAAGTGATTTACAGAGTCAGCCTATTGCCCCCAACAATCTGGGTCCTCATTTTACACACCTGGGAAGGATGGAAGCTGAGTCAACCTTGAGCCTGATGGGATTGGATCTGCCAAACTGCAGTAGGAGTAGCTTGCAGTACTGCACTCTAACCACTGTGCCACTGAGGTTCCTATTTGTTCATCGCTAAATCAGAAAATTTTCAGTTGCACCATTGTTATTCTTTTTAGTTGTACCTTACTGTTCAGTTCTGGTTTTCTTATCATAATATAACATTTGGGGAAAAAAATACAAGCCAGTAGTCCACCACTGGAGCACAAAATTGAAAATATCTCCATGGCCACCATATATTTCCCCTTTGTGCTCAAGTGTTAAATAATTTTATTAATCAATCCTATGATTGATCAATATTTGAGGATCTTGTTAAACTGTCTATATATTTAAATCATGTAAAGAGTTGAGCCCAGTCTTGTTGTTCAAATCTTTATATTTATTGTAATAAGCAGCTCAAACAAATAAACACACAGAAAGACTATTACCAGTGTCCTCTCTTCCTTCTTGAGGTTTCTTCCTCTCAGGTCTTCTTTAGTTTTACAACTACCTATGTAGTTGGAGTTTTCTCTGTCCCTTTAGTCCTCAGAAATAAGGTCAAATAGTCTCTAGCCTAAGGATGTTTTCTTCTCCTTCCAGCTTGTTAATCAGAGATAGCAGAAATCTCTTCCAGAGGTACTGAGGTAGATGTAGAGAGAATTGATCGCCTATGCTGATCAATCTCTTCAGGGACATATGAGAACAACTGAGGTAAATGCCAGTTGGGCAACCCCTTATATAGTGCAGGGGCGTGGCTTGTGATACCAGTATGGGTATGTGGTGTCACGCTGGCATTGGTGGATGTGATCTCTCTCCAAATCCAGACAAATTGTAAACTGCATAGCAACACCAGAAAACCTTATTTTCTGACATCAAGTATGTTGGAGAAGATTCAGATAGATAAGACGGATGAAAAAGTTGAAAATATTCAACAGAAAATTGGAAAGATAGATGAGAAAGTGGAAAATATCCAAGAGATGATGACCAAATATGATGAAAAGATTAAGAAAATTGAAGAGCAGGATGAACAAAGAGATAAGGAAATTGGAAATATCAATATCAGATTGAGTGAAGTTGAAAAAGATAGGATTGAAACATTGAGAGGAGAGATGGATAGATCAGAATTTTACTTGAGATTTCAAAATGTGGAGGAAGAAAAGGGCGAAAACCTCATTGGAAAAATGATAGAAATATTGGCGGAAGCACTAGAAATAACGAAAGAGAAAATGATGGATGGAATGGATGAAGTGTTTCGTGTACATACAAGATATGCAATGAGGAATAAACTACCAAGAGAAGTCCATATTAGATTTACTAAGAAAATTATTAAAACACAAATTTTGCAAATGACAAGAGAAAAGACATTAAAGTATAAAGACAAAGAAATTGTGGTGCTGAAACAGGTACCAAGAAGAGTAAGGGAGACGAGGAGAGAGTACCTTTTCTAACCAAAGAACTGCTTAGAAAAGGAATAAATTATAGATGGCTGATACCAGAAGGCCTTCTGTTTACATGGCAGGAACAAAGACATAGAATTGATACGGTTGAAAAGGCAGAATCATTTTATTATGAATATATTAGAGGAAAGGAGGAAGATACAAGAAAAGAAGAGCCCCTGATTGAACCTCAAAAGGAGTTGATAGCAGTAATTGAAAAAGAAAAGGAAAAAGAAGAAGGCGCAGTAGGTGGGGCACCCAGAGAACGAAGAGAAATATTATACAAGGAAAAGAAATATCAAACAAAAAAAGACTTTTAAAACATTAGAAGAAGAATATAAAAACTGGAAAAAGAACTACAGAAATTTCCACAAAAAAAAATCAAAATGGATATAACCAAACATAAAATGGAATTAATGGAAAAGAAGAGCTAGCCCAAAAGATTAAAAATGCTAAACAGAATTATTTTGAGGACAAACAAACCAGGAAGATGGTTAGCCTATAAATTAAGAAAGGAAAGAGAATCAAGGAAAATTAGCCATTTAATAGATGAAGAAGGACATCCTTGTTACGAAATGAAGGAAAAAAGAATTATACAAGACTATTATGGAAAATTGTACTATCAAGAGAGTATTCAAGAAGAAAAATTAAACAATATATACAAAAGGCAAAGTTACCACAGATACCTAAAGGTATCGAAATAATGTTAGAAGAGAATATAACAATGATGGAGTTAACAGAAGCCTTAAAGAAACAAAATACAGGAAAAGCACCAGGCCCGGATGGTTTACCAGTGGAATTTTATAAGACTTTTCAGGAGGTGTTAAACCTCCAATTATTAGAAGTTATGAATGAAGTCATGCAAGAGAAGAGAATACCAAAGACTTGGTCAGAAGCTTATATCACACTTATACCGAAGGAAGACACAGACTTACAACAAGTTAAAAATTACAGGCCTATTTCCCTATTAAATTCAGACTATAAAATTTTTGCTTCAATTTTGGCAGAAAGACTGAAAAGATACTTAAACAACTTTATACATGTTGATCAAAATGGGTTTCTGCCAAAAAGACAAATAAAACATAATATGAGAATAATTTTGGACACTCTGGAGTACTATGAGGCACATCCTGAAAAGCAAATGGCCTTGATGTTTCTGGATGCTCAAAAAGCCTTTGATAACGTGAGTTGGCACTTCATGTTACTACAATTGACACAATTGGGCTTTGGCAAAAATTTTATATGTGCTATTGAGACTATATATTCTGAACAAACCGCAAGGGTTTTGATAAATGGAGAATTGACAGAGCCTATAAATATAAGAAAAGGGACTAGACAAGGCTGCCCACTGTTGCCCCTACTGTTTGTGTTAACTTTAGAAGTGTTAAACAGGTGTATTAGAGAAGATAAACAAATAAAAGGAATGAAAATTAAAAGAGAAGAATATAAGTTACAAGCCTTTGCAGATGACCTGGTATTTATATTAGAGGACCCACTGGAATCAGCTTAAGCTAATTGAAAGAATAGAAGAGTATGGAGAAGTAGCAGGATTGAAAATTAATAAAGACAAAACAAAGATATTAACAAAGAATATGTTAGCGAGATGGAAGAAAGAATTGGAAGAAGCTTTAGAAATACAGGTCACAAGTAAGGTTAAGTATTTAGGGATATATATTACAGCAAGATGTAGTACACTGAAGGAGGATAATTACATTAAACTTAAACAGCAGATAGTGACAGACTTGGAAAAATGGAAAAACTTACAACTATCGTTGATTGGGAGAATATCAACAATCAAGATGAATGTATTGCCTAGAATTCTATACTTATTCCAGACAATTCCAATCAGATTAGGGAAAGAGTTTTTCAAGACCTAAATCGAATGATGTTGAAATATATATGGCAAGGCAAAAAGCAAGAATAAAACTTAAGTTATTGCAGGATGCAAGATTAAGAGGAGGGTTTGCTTTGCCCAATTGGGAACTATACTATCAGGCGGCAAATTTGATGTGGGTAAAAGATTGGATAACACTAAGGAATACTAGATTATTGACTCTAGAAGGACATGACTTGTTATTGGGGTGGCATGCATTCCTTTGGTATAAGGGAACTAAAACACAAGGGTATTTTAGAAGACATTATATTCAAGAAGCTTTGTTTTTAAACTGGGAGAAGATTAAAAACAACATTACTTGAAAATTCCAATATGGATATCTACTATGAAGCCTTTTCATATCCAGTAATATATAAAAAGGAACAAACAGTTAGATATGGTGAGATATTGAATGAAAGGGTGAACTTAAATCTATGCAAGCGTTGGAAGAACAAGGTATAAAATGAATTGGTTTTCATATTTGCAAGTACAATCTAGATTTGATAAGGATATTAAAATAGAAGGTATTTATAACAAGCAGATTGGGCTAGACAAAATATTGATGGGCACTGATGAAAAGGTGATTAAAAACTTTATGGATATTTTTAGAAATTAAAATGGAAGAGGAACAAGTTAAAGAAACAATGATTGCTTGGGGAAAATTTTTGGATATGGGATTGATCTAGAGAAATGGGAAAAATTATGGTCCCAGAATTATAAAATGACAATGTCAACTGCTTATAAAGAAAATTTGTATAAGATGTTTTACAGGTGGCACTTACCCCCGAGAATTGCAAGAATGTTTAAGAATAAATCGGATAAATGTTGGAAATGTCATCAGATACCTGGATCATATTACCATATGTGGTGGACTTGTTCGGATGCAAAAGATATTGGACTAAAATCCACATATGGTTGGAAAAAATGATACAACAACACATAGACTTGAAACCAGAAATATTTTTATTGGGAATTATACCAGATATCTACAATAAAGAGTTGAAATATTTGATTGTAAATGTTTTAACAGCAGCTAGAATTGTATTTGCCAAAAATTGGAAGAATGATAAAATACCTATGCAGGAGGAAGTGATTAGGAAAATTATGGACTGTGCTGAAATGAGTAAATTGACATTTGAAATTAGAGAACAAGAAGATAAACAATTTTACAAGATATGGGATTTGTTTTATCAATGGTTGGATAAAAAGACTTGGTAATGCAATAGACTATATAATTTTGTAATAGAAATATAATAGGCTGATATAAAATATAATGTTGATATATATAACCATTGGATGAAAGTATAACATAAATTTTAGATTAAAAATATATCTCATATATATGATGAAATTAATAGTTTAATTGTACACAAGTAATAATTGATAAATACATAATGTTTTATTGATAATATGAGAAATTTTCTTTTTGATAAATTGTGAGTAATGAATATGAAAGGATGACACAAAGGATTTGTAACCAACTGACACACTGTATGTATATATGGAAGATGGTTTTTATGTTTTGTATGTCCTGTTCGTATGTTTGTATCAAAAATAAAAAACTTTTTTATAAAAAAAATATCAGCTAGCATTCAGAAGACATGATGAAAAATGTTTAATTTCACAATATATAGACAGATTTAATCATAGTTTCAATTGGGAAAATGTGACCATCCTAGACCGACCCATGTCCAGAAATGCCAGGGAATTTCTACAAACCTGGCACTCTGACAAATCAGCTATTAATAGATACCTAGTCAGGCAAGCCATTTGAATATAAACTGACATCTCATCTTTGAATAGTGTTGTTTCATCCTGATTATAAGTAATATTCCTCTTGCTGATTGTTTTTATAAATTGTCTGGTTTAATCGAACAATGGTTCCATCTTCGTTTAAACACTATTTCATAGGAGAGGGAGAACTTCTATATTTGTTTCATAACTTATTTCTGAAAAATAGAATAATTTGTTTGTAAAACCATGTCAATCATGTTTGTGTGTATCAAATAGCTCTGTCCCAAAATAATTAAATTATATGCATTTTTCCTACAGAAAAATCCTAAAGATCAAGTTTGAGTTATTTCTGATTTTGTCATGTTAGTCAATATTAAGGACAAACCTTACTTTGATTAGATTGTGAACTAAAACAGAAAAGCTGCAGGATGTCTCTTCAAAGGGACTCTTAGGTACCACATTTTATCCTGAATTTAATGCTATTTTGTTAATCAAGTTTGTAAAGATAAATGTTTCCCTATCCAGTCATGTCCAACTCTAGGGCATGGTGCTAATCTCTGTTTCTTGGCTGAGGGACTCAGTGTGGTCTAAAGTCATTTTCTGTGGTCATGTGGTCAACATGGCTATATGCCAAAAATGCATGGAATGCTGTAACCTTCCCATGAAGTGGTGCCTATTAATCTACTTGCATTTGCATGCTTTCAAACTGCTAGGTGAGCAGAAGCTGGAGCAGGAATTGGAGCTCACCCTGTTTCATGGCACTTGGGTCTGGAACCAAGGCTGTCAGTTTTCCAGCTGACAAGCTGAACTGTTAAGCCATCATGCCCCTAATAAAGTTTATTCACTGACCCAAAACCCAAGTCATTATTTATGATAGTACAGACAAACCCTACTCTGTCTAACATCAAAAACTATGAACAAAGGATTCCTTCAGAACTATTTTTAATATGAAAATATTTTAATAAATACTTCCTCATTGCTGAAAGATCAAGGTGTCATTATTTTAATTCGAGTGATGATTCAGATGAGAACTTATCTTCATGCCAAAAAAGGGTATGTGTGGGTTTATGAATGATGACATATTAAAATAAAATTTAAAAAGAGAAGAAAATATCTTATTTGTGGAACCTTGTAAATGGACAGGATAGCTGACATGCAGATAAAGATTTCTGAATTAGGCCCTCCAATAACTGATACTGGATTGTTCTCTGTATCACACTTGTAGTTAGGAATGAACTTGCCTTGTGTTGAGAAGAGTTCCATTGAGGCATGATATGTCCAGCTTGCAATAAAATGGCTGTTATAGATATGGAAAACCAGACTGAAATTGGGCAAAATATGAGGATTTTTATTAATCTCCTTTACAGCAAATGCCAAAGACAAAATGTGTTGGTAGAGCTGAGTCACCACCCTGAAATGAAGTTTGAAGGTTGACTTCCAGAGAGATGGCAAATATTACAAAATAATAAGATTTCTGGCTAATAAATGCCATTTAGTCATTTTATCTAATTTTAATAATCCTGAGCAAATATTTATTTATATATCTAAAAAGATGTTGAGACTCTAGAAAGAGTGCAGAGAAGAGCAACAAAGATGATTAGGGGACTGGAGGCTAAAACATATGAAGAATGGTTACAGGAACTGGGTATGTCTAGTCTAATGAAAAGAATGACTAGGGGAGACATGATAGCAGTGTTCCAATATCTCAGGGGCTGCCCAAAGAAGAGGGAGTCAAGCTATTCTCCAAAACATCTGAGGGCAGGACAAGAAGTAATGGGTGGAAACTAATCAAGGAGAGAAGCAACTTAGAACTAAGGAGAAATTTCCTGGCAGTTAGAACAATTATTCAGTGGAACAACTTGCCTCCAGAAGTTGTGAATGCTCCAACACTGGAAGTTTTTTTTTTAAAGTTGGATAGCCATTTGTCTGAAGTGGTGTATGGTTTCCTGCTTAAGCAGGGAGTTGGACTGAAGACTTCCAAGGTCCCTTCCAACTGTTATTCTATCTTTCATTTATTTATCAAATTTATTTCCCACTGATCTCATGGTTCAAGATGACCCTGTCAATGTTCACCAACTACATATATATTAAACATTTTAAACCATACCATAAAATGAGCCATCCAAACCACAAATACCCAAAATGTTAACTTAATCATACTGTATGTATATGGTGAGACTGCACGCAATTTTACATCCAAATGTTTGGTTGCATCTGATAATCCAAACATTCTTAAGCAACTGCAGTGTTTATGAATGGGGATTTTCATAGTCAATCTGTGACTTTATAAGGGAAAGAGGGTAGAAGGAAAGATTAGCAAAAGAAGGTTCAGACAGAATAGAGCAAAACTTTCACAAATACATTTTATATGTCTCTTACTCAGTTTCATAAAAAAGATCAGTAGAAGGTCGTTCCTGAAAGGTTATTGTGTTTGAAAATATGTAGATCTGAGACAAAATTCCACCAATGATAATATCTCGTAACTGATAGTATTTATGAAGAATTGGAAGAGGCTCACTGATGATGCAATTCATGTGAGGAATATTGCAGAGGACATCAAGCAAAAATATTACAACCAGGATGAAAACTGACATAATTCCCCCCCTTTTTTTGGTATCACTTTCTTTGACTTCACATTATCTCTTATTGAATTCTTTGATAAATAGTATAGCCTCATTTGAAAGACTACTCTGCTGGTTTAGGTGGCCTTTATAGTCAAATAAACGTTTTTAATTTTAAAAAAGTGTTTCTTCAAATCCAGATCAGAATGGTACACCTTTGTCTTTGATTACAATTTTCTTTTAATATCTCACGTCCAGGAACTTGTAAAAGAAACAGAAATAATTGGGATTAATTTGGTAATTACCTAAAAGGTAATTTATTTGTTTATACATATACATTCTCTGAAATCTTACAGAAATGTTTATTGTATCTGTATCTCCAAGTCTATCTGGGAATTGCATACAGTTCAGTTTTGATTTGCAGTTTTGATGGTTATGGCAGCTCTCTTGAGACATGGAAAGAACTAAGTTTGATAATAATTTAATAATGACAAGAAACATCATGTTCATATTTCTTATGATTAACACAAGAGGTTTTGCAAAGAGGTATCAAAGAAGAAAACATTTTATTAGCAAATGTCTTTGTGTGTGTGTGTGCACATGAACTAAGGAAGAACAAGAATAAGAAGTTTATTCCCATGGAAAGTTACCGAAACAATGTATGCTAAATGAGAAGTTTGCTTTCATGTTACATATTTTGAATGGTATTAATGTTGTATCTGTGTCATTTTAGAGGGTGGATGTTTCAAACTCTGAAATATGACAAACATGGCAGAGGAAGCATAGCCAAATGATGAGGCAATTGGACAGCAAGATAAGCAATAACTGTCTTCTATTTCATTCTTAGAAGTGAGGAAGGCCACCCTTGCTAGCAAAGCAGCCTCCCATTCAGATTTTCTGAAAGTAAACAAGATCTCAATTATCTTCTCAGTTCTGTCTAGCTGAGTTAAAATTCAAAGAAAATAAAGAGAACTTTGGCTAAATCTGTTAATGGGGATGAAAAGTTTATCTTGGTCACCATCATCCTAAAATTTCTTCAGGATATAAAAAAATCCTCAATATGACTGTGAAGCTTCAGTTTCTTCCTTTGGTTCATGGCAACATTTCAGTTTTCAGTACCTTCTTTTCATTAGTAGATGTTTCTTGCTTAGTTCAGGTCCAAATACAATGGTAAAGTAGACTTGAGTAAAGAAAAACCAAACACTGTGGAAGAAAAACATGTCGAGGGTAACAAATTTGGCTATGTTGAAACTATGAAATAATTTCCTGGCTAAAAAAGCTGACAAGAAGTCAACAAAGGTCGAGGAGACCATGAATCCCAAAACACAATGAAATGTGGTCACAATCCTTCATTGTGTTCCACTACAATTTCCTGAAATATTGAATGTTTATACAAATGTGGAAATGATGGGACCATGATCACCTATGAGGCACAAATGGTGGCTTGAAAAGAGAGCAGTAAAATACAATGGACTTCACTTCCTCCCTTCATTTTTTTCATTTTAGAACCAGACTTGGTAGCCAACAATCTGGAGCAGGGCTGTCAAACTCCTGGCCCATGGGCCAGATGCATCTTGTGTTGGCTACGTCCATGCCCATTTAGTGAAGGGGAAAAAAGTACCAATATGTCACATGATGCCACTATGACAACATGAGTGTGACACCCCTGATCTAGAGCAACAACAAAAGTAGGACAGTATATCACCATAGAGAAGTTAATGTATTATGCGAGGAAAGAGAATGTATCTATCTACAAATGAACCAGAGGTATATTAGAGCATTATGAAAATAACAAATTTCTAGGGGTGTCAATCATTTTGTAGAATCTACAGTTTTGAAATGGATTAATGACCAGTAGTACAATATTGTAATGATTTCATTCAGAAAGAGATGTAGATTGACAATGAACTAGAATTATGTCTATGGCATGTACAGTAGATAATGATTATAATTGCTATACCATGATGGTACTTACAGACATAATCTAGTACAGATAGAAGATATATTTAATGTATTTTATTGTTGTGTTTTATATTTGGGCTTGTCTGGTTTAATGTCTTTTTAAATATTTATTGTTCTGTGTTTTTAGTTGTGAGCTGAGTCTTCAGTGGGCATACAAGTTCAAATATAAATAAATAAATAAATAAATATTGTGAAAAATGGGATGTGGAATTCTTTTCAAAATCATGGCTTGAAGCCTTCCCTGATGGAAAAATGTTGAGGACTATCAAGAACATTTTTGGATCTTGGATATTTCAATATCTCAAATGATAATTTAAAAGGAAGGCAAGCATGTGTGCCCAGTCCTCAATGGAACTGCATCTACATGGAGAGAAGTATGCAGTGGAGTACCCCAAGGTTCTGTTTTAGGCCCAATACTCTTCAGCATCTTCATCAATGACTTGGACAAAGGGATTTCAATATTTCTGCCCATCATGCAGGCCCAAACTGGACAAATATATTGCCCTGTTTGAAAGAGTTGATACCATAGAAACACGAATAACATCCCTTGACACCATAGTAGCATTCCTGGACACTTTAAAAGAAAGATTAACTAACCTTGAAAAAAAAAGACACAACACAAAAACCCGAGCATCCAAAAGCTACAAACCACATCTCTATCCAACAACCTCAACCCAATCCACAAAAAAACACAAATCCAACAAATAATGATATCCCAATCCTTGTCAGAGAAGCTGTCGAGTGCGAATGGAAGCGTCCAAATGCCATCTTATTTGGTCTAAAGGACAACAATGACAATTGTCTGCAATATCATCAATGACTATCAAGCATTAACCATCTCCCCTGATGAAATACTTGACATTTCCTGCATCAGCCCAGAGTTGAAAAACAGTGATGGCTCGGTGACCCCAGGCTTCTGCAGGGTCATTTGCAAAAATGAATCAAGCAAATGTAAATTCATTTATACTATAAATTCACTTTTTTTAAAAATTACATTTATATGCCGCCCTTCTCCGAAGACTCAGGGCGGCTTACAATTTTTGGGATACAATCCAGTGTGCTCAGCAATAGCCTTCATTCCATTGTACATGCCTGCTTATTACTAAGCGGCATTTTTACAAGGTCAGCTAATTGCCCCCAACAATCTTGGGTCCTCAATTTACCTACCCCGAGAGGATGGAAGGCTGAGTCAACCTTGAGCCTGGTGGGATTCGAGCCTACAGCAGTTGTAGGCAGCTGGAACTTAAGTGCAGGCAATTAACAGCCTGAGCCACCAAGGCACTTGCCAAAAGCAACACCAACCATAAGAACCTCCATTCTCGCCCTGACCTAACCTTACAGCAATGTGTACCATCCCATGAGCTGTTCTCTGAGCTCAAATGACTCCAACAAGGAAATACTAACCTATACATTGACTACCGCACAGTATCAAAAGCAAGACCTTCAACTTACATCCCAATATCTATCACCCCAACATCCAACATTAGGTATGTACGTCCCTTACTTCCTCCAGACCCACTACTACATATCTAAAATGCAACTACTCAACGCAAGAAGCCTTGCAAACAAAATGCATGAATTCCTCATCTTATTAGGCACAACCACATTTTACATTATATTTGTCTGTGAGATATGGTTAAATGCAACTTTTCCAGACTCCATTACCACAGTCAATGAATATCACATTTATCAGTCAGATCGCAAAATCCATAGAGGAGGTGGAGTTGCTATCTTCTACAAAAAATTCCTAAATCTAAAAAAGATTCAAATTACACAGGAACTTGCTCTCCCAGAGACCATTGCCTGTGAACTGTCCTCAAATGCCACAATCTGCTTCTTACTATGCTACAGAGCCCCAGATTCATGCAAACAAGCTAACTTCACTATTCACATAGTTCATGCAAACAAGCTAACTTCACTATTAATGTGGGCTGCCTCTTGTCCTCACCCTCTTATTTTCCTTGGTGACTTCAATCTACCTCTTATAAATTGGACACTAAATGAATCTACATCCGATTCCATACATGCAACCCTGTACAATGCTGTTACTACACTGGGACTGGATCAGTTAGTAACTAACAACACTAGACTTAATAACTGCCTCGACCTTATCTTATGCAACAGCTCACTCAATATATGGCCTACAAATACAAGAACCCTTTTCAAACAGTGACCACAGTATGATTGACTTTTGTCTCAATTTATACCCTCAAAGATATAATGATGGATCCCAAAAATACAACTTCAAAAAAGCCAACTATGATCTCATAGATGCTGTCCTATCATCTCTTGATTGGCACATTCTGTTCTCTAGCTGTAATACTATAGAAGACCATTATAATGCATTCTTGTTTGAACTTGAAAGAGTCATTAAACTATATGTACCATTAGTAACCCCCCAAAACAAACAAACAAACAAAAAACAAATTACCCATAACAATAAGGAAACCTCAATTAAAAAAAAGATCGCTATGGCATAAAAACAAAACTAGCTACGTAGCAAACTTTAAAAACCAATACAACACCCTATGCCAATAGATAAAGGCAGAATGCACAAATTACCACTGCAAGCAAGAGGAAAACCTCACACATACAAAATCCACCCGCTCCTTCTACAATTTTGTTAACACCAAACTTAAAGAATCAAGAACCACCCCACCCCTAAAAGGACCAAATGGGAAAGACTGCAATGATGAAGCTGTTAAGGCCATTCTTCAGTTCAGTTTTTGTAAACAGCAATGGTTCATGCCCCAAATTTCCTAGTCGTACCACAACTAAGTGTAATGACCTACTACATATTGACTTTACAGAAGATAACATAGAAAAGGCACTACGACACCTAAAACCATCCCTATCTATTGGCCCCGATGGATTATGTGCATACTTCTTAAAAAAGCTCTCCTCTGCCATAGCGGAACCCCTAAGCATTATATATGAGATATTATTCAGAACCAGCTCCTTACCAAACCTATGGTCCTTAGCTATGGTCATCCCTATCTTCAAAAAAGGTGACCCCAGCCTGGTTGAAAACTACAGACCAATCTCACTGTTTTGTGTCATGTGCAAAGTCATGGAATCAATCATTAACCAATTCATCACTTATGCACACCCCTTACAGACCTCTTAGGAAAGGGGTGATGTCAATAGTAGACAGTCTAAGGTTAAAGTTTTTGAGGTTTGAGGAAGAAACCACAGAGTCAGGTAGAGTATTCCAGACATTGACCATTCTGTTGCTGAAGTCATATTTCCTGCAATCAAGTTTGGTGCGGTTTACCTTGAGTTTGTATCTATTGTGTGCTCTTGTATTGTTATGGCTGAAGCTGAAGTATTCATTGACCGGAAGGACATTGCAATATATAATTTTATATACTATACTAAGGAGAAATTTCTTGACAGTTAGAACAATTAATCAGTGGAATAACTTGCTTGCAGAAGTTGTGAATGCTCCAACACTGGAAGTTTTTAAAAAGATATTGGATAACCATTTGTCTGAAGTGGTGTAGGTTTTCCTGCCTAAGCATGGGATTGCACTAGAAGACCTCCAAGGCCCCTTCCAACTCTGTTATTCTAATCTATGTGTAAACTTAATAGGTTGTATACAATACAGACAAATGGTTTCCAACAAATTAATTACTGTATTCTCAGAGTACTCAAAGAATTAAGTACTGAATTCTCAATTCTGGAGATTAAAACTACAATAAAGGAGAGGACAAATAAAATAATGTTCTCTTTTCTACATGTCCATACTTCACTGCAAATATTTGAGTTTTGCTCAATATCCTAAGAGCTGGCTTAATTGAAACAGACTCTTAGACATCCTGACTTCAAGATGCTTAAGAGTCTGTTTCCATTAATTCAGCTCTTTGGATATTGGTAAGCAGCTTTACTACAGGCCAAAGTCATATTGCAAATTTGATTTTCTCATTGTGATCTACAAATGTTCATGCTTTAGAATAGAATAGAATAGAATAGAATAGAATAGAATAGAATAGAATTTTTATTGGTCAAGTGTGATTGGACACACAAGGAATTTGTCTTTGGTGTATATGCTCTCAGTGTGCATAAAGAAAAAAACAAAATACATTCATCAAGAATCATAAAATACAACACTTAGTGGTAATCATAGGTTACTAATAAGCAATCAAAATATACAAGGAAACAAATAAAACAATATAAATTGTAAACATGGTTATAGTCATAAGTGGGAAGAAATAGGGACTAGGAAGGATGACAAGAATAGTAGTGATATAGTCTTAGTAAATAATTTGACAGTTTTTTGGGAATTAGTTGTGAACTGTCCTTGTGTCCTGGTGTGCAGTGCCCTAAAATTGGAATATAAATTAATTCTTCTGATACTTCTGAATTATTGCAGATATAGACAATATCTTGATGCCTTCCAAAGATACAATATCTATAATGGCACTAGAATTCTATCAGACTTTGAAAATGCTTTATTATATCTTCATTACATAGAATATTAAAAATCAGTGTAAATATGTTTAGAGCAGTCATATTGTAATTAATTCTCAATTTTCAACCATAATTGGGACTGGAACTTCTATTCCTAAGTGAGGCAGTTGTTAAGTGAGTCACTCCCAATTTTACTCTCATTTTCCATGGTCTTAAATGCAGTTGTTAAATGAAGCATAAAGTTGTTAAATTAAGCCAGTTTCCCCCATAGACTATGTTTTTCAGAAACCACTTGAGAAGGTCTGGAATGCTGTAACAATTGTAAATTGGAGGATCACTTGTAAGCCACTTTTTTCCAGCACTGTTTTAACCTTGAATGGTCACTTAGCAAACGGTTCTAAGTCAAGGACTTAGAACAATGACAATGAGCCTTGGTGGTGCAGGCTATTAAATGCCTAGCACTTAGTTCCAGCTGCCTGCAATTACTGCAGGCTCGAATCCCACCAGGCTCAAGGTTGACTCAGCTTTCCATCCTCTCTGGGTAGGTAAATTGAGGACCCAAGATTGTTGGGGGCAATAAGCTGACTTTGTAAAAATGCCGCTTAGTAATAAGCAGGCATATACAATGGAATGAAGGCTATTGCTGAGCACATTGGGTTGTGCTCCAAACATTGTAAGCTGCCCTGAGTCTCCGGAGAAGGGTGGCATATAAATATGAATAAAAAAAAGGACTACCTGTATTCTACACAATAATAAATTCAGTACATCTGATCACATTGTAATAAAAGTACTTTGAAAAAAAGTACTTTGTCTTAATGTGGTGCAATGTGCTATGATGAAAAGTTGGTGGACTGAGTTTTTTGACTTCATCTCATTGAAACAGAATTTGCATTAGTTACTGGTAATAATTTTTCAGGATTTAAAAATTATCTCTTCATGAGCAAATGCTTGCTGTTCAGTTCAGGTTTGAACAGAATGATAAAGCATTTGGGGGCAAAGATACAACCCAACAAGCCAGCACTGGAAGATAAGATGGAGAAGATCTCCACAGCCACCATATATTTTCCTTTGGTACTCAAGTAGCTTGGAACAAAAGATAACCAAACACTGCAGAAGACAAACATGCTGAAGGTGATGAATTTGGCTTCATTGAAACTGTCAGGTAATTTTCTGGCTAGAAAAGCTGCAGAGAAGCTGACAATGGCCAAGAAGCTCATAAAACCCAAGACACAGTAAAACATGGTCACTGATCCTTCATTGCATTCTAGTACGATTTCTTGAGACATTGAATGTTTATCAGAATCTGGGTATGGTGGGAATGTCATCAGCCATGAAGCACAAATGATAGCTTGAACAAGAGTGCAGGAAAATACAATGGAGCTCACCATTTTTTTCCCCACCCACTTCCTCATTTTTGACCCAGGCTTGGTAGCCATGAATGCTAAGACAACCACAATAGTTTTGGCCAACAAACAGGAAACTGCCACTGAGAAGATAATGCCAAAAACTGGTTGTCGAAGAAGACATACAAATTTATTTGGTCTCCCAATGAATAACAAGACACAAAGGAAAGAGAGTAGAAGAGAGATGAGGATAATGTAGGTGAGATTCCTGTTGTTGGCTTTGACAATGGGAGTGTCCCTGTGTTGAATGAAGATCCTGAGCACATAAGATGTGATGAAAGCAAAAGAAAGGGCACAAACAGCCAAACTTATTCCCAGAGCATCTTCATATGATAAGAATGTTATGACTTTTGGAATGCATGAATTTTTGTTGTGATTTGGGTGTTGATATTCTGGACATGGAGAACAGTCAGTTGTGTCTAAAAAGAACAATCAAAAATCAATTTATAATCTGTTACACTAATCATTATATGTCCTGTATTGAGGGAACAGGGCCATGATGTACTTTGTATTGTATTGACCTTGAACTTGAGAACAGTTATCTGTGCCTAAACTAACCACCCAAAATCTGTTTATAGCCTGTGACCCATTCACAGAATGTGACAAGGCACTCAAGCTGAGCTGTGAAAATGAAAACGAGACCAAAGAAACAAATAAATGCCCCAAACAAAATATGCTGGAAATAATATGGGAGTTTATCTCTCAGTTTCCCAATAAGCATAGCATCAATGGGAGGAATAAAAAAAATAGTCATGCTAACTTATCCTTTGGTCGAAATTGTATGCAACCGGACACAAAGGTGTGTTTATGTGCAATTGGTACAGGATCTATAACATTGAAAAACTCTGATTTAAAGATATTTTGGGCAGGGATGATTGAAAAGGACTATAATACTAGAAAGTTCTGATCCAGACACTTTACAGTGATGTTCAAATACAAATTTATTCACTTAATACCATAGGGACCTAGGATTTGAACTGCCAGTTTGCTGAAGTGCTTAAAGATGGATTGTGTAGAAGGGGGTAAAATGTGAATCCCAGTACTCCCTTTTGGGATGAAAAATAGTTGGGTGACTTTGGACCATTCACTGCCTCTCAGCCACAGAAAGAAGACACAGTCAAACCACTTCACAGATATTGCCAAAAACATATGGAAATTACTCCTTTCTGGTCAGGGAAGAATCTAGCCACTGAAGATCTTAATAGGAAACTCAAAGCTTGGGTGGATTAATATGCAGTATTGTAAACTAACTGTTCACTGCCAGGAGTTTAAGTATTTTGATCCTGACTTGCTCAATGTGGACTCAGCCTTCCACCCTTTTGAAGTTGATAAAATGAGGATGCAGATTGTTGGGGCAATATGATGACTCTATAAACCACAGACAGTTAGGCTGCTTTCTTTCTTTCTTTCTTTCTTTCTTTCTTTCTTTCTTTCTTTCTTTTTTAAAGTTTTATTAATGAACAACAAACAGAAAAAAGACATTAAAAACAATGAACGTGATGCATACTTAATGAAAAATACAAATTTACATATGTACATAAATATTAATCATCTTAGCTAAAGTTACTCCATTCTTTTCTTTTTTAAGCCAGTGGTAAAACTTCTCCCAAATTCTATAATAATCAGATTCAGTCTTATCTTTTAATTCTTGAGTTATTCTATCCATTTCAGCACATGACCAAATTTTTCTAATTATTTCCATCTCTTCTGGCATATCATTTCCTTTCCATCTCTGGGCAAAAGCTAGTCTCGTGGCAGTGGTGACATGGATTATTAAATATATTACCTCTTTATTGTATTTCCCCACATTGATTCCTAATAAGAAAATTTTGGGTCTGAACTCAATTTTAATTTTACACTTCTCTTCTAACCAGTTTCTGATTTTCAACCAATATATTTGGGCTTTTTCACATTTCCACCATACATGGTAATATGTTCCAATTTCTTTGTTGCATTTCCAACATTTAGGAGATACTTTCGGATATATTTTTGCTAATTTTGATGGGGAGATGTGCCATCAATAAAACATTTTTAGCAAATTTTCTTTATATGATGCTGCCGGTTAGGCTGCTTTCCTCCTCCCACTCATTCCTGATCCTGCCTTTCTGCAGGGATGGGATTCAAAATTTTTAAAACTGGTTCTGTGGGCATGGCTTAGTTGGTGGGTGTGGCTAACTCGACATCACTCACATCAAGGGGCACTTCTCCTCACCTGGTCTCTCATGACAGTGGGGGTGCTGCAATGGTCGTAAATGTGAAAAATGGTCATGTCACTTTTTCAGTGCCATTGTAACTTTGAATGATCGCTAAATGAACTGTTGTAAGTCAAGGATTACTTGTACAAAAATACAAAAAGTTTATTTGCTTGCAAAAAGTTGTTCTACATACCAATCATTAGATTAAAAATACCTGCAAGCCAGAGTTACAAATCAGCCAGAGCACCTTGAGGAATTAAAATAGTTAAAATACAATGATAACTATCAGCAACCAACTCTTGCTCATAAAATGAAACCCTTTAGCAGAGAGGTCATTTAAGCTTTGCAGAAAAAGCATACCCAGGAAAAGCAATTCTTAGATCCATTTGCACCACTTAAAGACACCAGCTGGTCTCACTCACCTCACAAGATATCCTAAGGAAATCATCCAGATTTAAGGAAAGGTCACTTGCCCCACCCAGAAAGGCAGTAAAAAAATCAGTGCCAAGCTTGCATCCTGCCTCTTGGAAATACACCCCAAAAGGACAGTAAAGCAGTGAAGGAAGATCCCCTCCCCGGATAGAAAAAGAAACTATGAGGCAGGAACAAATTCAAACACAATACAAATAATTAAATCACAACAGTAGGTGTTGTTTGTTAAACCAATTACCATAACAAATAGACACAGGAACCAGCCAGATTTCTCAACTCAGTGTGTGTGTGCATAGTGTAGAGCAAGGCGGAAAATTTGCCTACATACACATAGAGCTGCTAAACATTGGGCTTGCAAGTCAATCCGGGATTACCAGTGATTTTCAGCAGTCCCACAACATACTGAACTGCATAGTGAGGCTTCCAGGATCTCCATGGATTGTCATCGGGTCGGGGAGGTGCCGATGAAAGTGAAAGGAGCACAAACAAAAGTGCGGCTGTAGAGCTGGTCTGTTGGCTCAGCTCTGAAAGCAGCCCCATAGACTAGCGCTGCCAAGTGTCTTTTTGAGCAACTCCAGATCCCTCATCCACAAAATTGATGAATTAGAGCTGCAGATGGCAGCAAGGAGGCTTATCCATAAAAGTTGTGTGATGATTGTAACAGAGACCTGGCTACATCCAGCTATACCTGATGTGGCAATGGAGTTGAGAAGCTGAGTCATTTATCACTTTGATAGAAATGGCGACTCGGGTAAGAGCAAGGGAGGAGGACTCTGTATCTATATACACAGTGACTGGTGTGTTAACAGCAGAGTAGTTTATATGTATTGCTCCCCAGATGTGGAACTGATTACTGTCACATGTAGGCCATTTTATCTGCCTAGAGAAATCACTGTGATAATTATTATAGCTGTTTATATTCCACCTGATGCCAATGTCAGCATGGTGCTTTCTAAGTTATATCACATCATCTCCAGGCAGCAGCAAACTTACCCAGAGGGCGCTCTTATCGTGGTTGGGGACTTCAATCAAGCTTGTTTAAAGACAGTTCTCCCTAAGTTTGTGCAGTACATGCAATTTTCCACCAGAAGGAAGAACACTTTAGACCGTGTATACTCTAACCTGAAACAGGCATATAGAGTAATTCCCCACCCCTACCTGGGTACATCCAACCATCTTGCACTTTTGTCATGCCTGAAGTATGTCCCTCTCAGGAAAAGAACTCAGCCAGTCATGAAAATGGTTAAAATCTGGTGAGACTGTTTTTGAAACCATTGAGTGGAGTGTATTTGAACATCAAGACCTGCATGAATACACTGATGCTGTATTCTCTTACATCAAAGTGTGCACTGACAGTGTAACAATGGACAAGTGGATCAGAGTCTATGGGAATTGTAAACCCTGGATGACTGCTGAGGTATGGACACTTCTGAGAGCCCAGGATTCTGTCTTTAAGGCAGTGGACAGGGATATATATAGAGATGCCAGGGCAAACCTTAGAAAAGGCATTAAAGTGGCAAAACAACAATACAAATATAAGGTGGAGAACCACCTAGCAGACCTGAAGCAAGTGTGGCAGGGACTACAGTACCTAACTAACTATAAGGGCAACACGAGGAACACAGTCAATGCTGATGCCTCGTTGGTAGAGGAGTTGAACATCTTCATCTGCTATGAGGTGAAAAGACCAGACCCCATAGCCTCTGCCTGCAAGCCTTCTGATTCCCAGCCATTCACCCTATACGAACATCAAGGGAGAGCTGCACTGAAGACTGTGAATCCCAGTAAAGCTGCAGGTGCAGATGGGGTGCTGGGGATAGTGGTAAAGACTTGTGCTGATCAATTAGCAGGGGTCCTGACAAAGATCCTTAACATCTCCCTGCAAATGGCCTGTGTTCCATCATGCTTGAAAACAGCCACTATTGTCCCAGTCCCCAAGAAAACAGCAATTAACTGTCTAAATGACTACAGACCTATCGCGTTAATGTCAATAGTGATGAAATGCTTTGAAAGACTGGTTCTCCAACACCTTAGGACATGCCTCCCACCAGACTTTGACAAACATCAGTTTGCCTACAGGGGGAACAGGTCAACAGACGATGCCATAGCTACTGCCTTACATACTCTAGCGAGTCATCTGGAGAAACTCGGAAACTACGTCAGGATACTTTCCATTGACTACAGCTCAGCCTTCAATACAATCCTGCCAAGAATCCTTATCAAAAAGCTGACTGACTTGGATTTTCCCTCTTCCATCTGAGACTGGATCAAAGACTTTCTGAGGGACTGACCACAAACAGTGAGGGCTGGCTCTGTCATATCCACCTCCCTGAAGCTTAGCACTGGCTTCCCACAGGGCTGTGTGCTCAGTCCCTACCTGTATTCACTGTACACACATGACTGTGTATTATCTGACCCATCCACTGTGATCATTAAGTTCACAGATGATACTACCATATTGGTGGAGACGATTACAGGTGGAGTCGATTACAGGTGGAGATGAAACAGCATACAGGGAGAGGTTCAAAAATTATCCTCATGGTGCCTAGAAAACAACAGCATGTAGACATAAGCAAGACAAAGGAGATGGTGTTAAACTTCTGGAAAAAGAGAGAGGAACCCGCCTCACTTTACATCAAAGAGGGCTGTGTGGAGAGAGTTTCCTCCTTTAAATTTCTGGGAGTCTACCTCAGCGAAGATCTTACCTGGACAACACAACCCAGGTGGCCAGAAAGGCCCAACAGGGACTCCATTTCCTTAGGGTCAAGCAAAAGAATAAAGTGGAACAACAACTGATGACCTCCTTTTACCCGTCCACAATAGAAAGCATTCTCATATATTGTATTACAGTGTGGTATGCTGGCTTGACAGCCGCAGACAGAAAGATATTTAAAAGGATGGTGAGCACAGCATAAAACATTGTGGGCTGTTCCCTGATACCACTAGATGACATCGCTAGGGCTTGCTGCCTTAGAAGAGTGAGGAAAATTCTCAGGGACGACTCACATCCTGATCAGCACTTCTTCACTCTCCTACCATCGGGAGATATAGAAGCATAGCCAGCCATACCAACATGCTGAAGAACAGTTTCTATCCATGGGCTGTCAGACTTCTGAACGGAAAATAACACAGACTTGCGGGGCCGGTGCATTGTGCAACAAGGTCACATAGTGTAATAAGATTGGGACTGGGTTAGGGACTTCTGTCCTCACTGTGAGTTGTGTTGAAGGGGGTGCATGAAGGGAGGCTCAGCCAATCTCATTTTACACATGTTGAACTCTAACAATAAAGGTAATAATAATAATTAGACAGTGTTGTAAAGCACCATGAAGAGGTATATAAATATAAGTGCTATTGCTATTACTTCCTATTTTATTTCCTATTCTCTCCTTGTGTATTTCATAGTGAATTTCTGTACCTTTATCAATTTATACACTTTTTATTATGAATAATATCACAAGTGATAGGATTGCATACCTATTTTGATAACTGCTCAGAAGCTGATTCACTCCCATTACTTTGTTTTCTTTTTAAAAAATCCTCTGTACATGATATCTCTTACCTCTTTCAGCTGAAATTTTCCCTTCTGGACACGGAAGGCAATCATAACAACAAAATGGCTTCCCTTCCTTCTTAGTCTTCCTAAAGCCTCTCTGGCAATGATCATTACACAAAGAAACAGGATATGCCTGTTCCCACAAAAATAAGAATAATATATTAGCATTCAGATGGATAGAAGGTTAGACAGATTTGACATTTACTTCATGCTGGAAAATCAACATTTTAAAATGGATGAATGACAAATGCTTACAAGGCTTATTGGCTTAACAATCAAAGAGTTGCCAAATGGCTATTAGAACCTACAATATTCTTGAAAAAAATTATGTGAATGATAAATATCCTGGTCAAATATAACTTTTGTCTTGAAGAAATGTCTCTCAATATACTTAATAATTCATGAAATATATCATTCAACCCCTCCACAAAAAAGTTATCACACAAAAATGTCCAGAATAGCTAAATTTATATGACTAAGGAAAAAAACCCAGATAAAATTAAAACTTTTACAAAAATGTCCAGATTCTGTTGAAGGGTTCCTAGGATTGGGCATTCCAACATTCAAAATTCAGTGTCTCATTATAGTACAAAGTATATAGTACAAAAATCTAACAAAGAAGGCACACTGTATGTCCCATCTGTAGTCAAAGGAGTATGAAATGCTTTCAATTTCCCATGAAAGTCATGCCTATTTATCTATTTGCATTGGTATGTTTCTGAACTGCTAGGTAATCAGGTACTGGGGCAGGAATAAGTGCTCACCCTATTACACAGTGCTTGGGTCTTGAACCCAGGCTGTCAGCTCTTCAGCTGACAAGCTCCACATTTTTAACCACTGAGCCATCAACCCCATTTTTATATTGTAGTTTTATCTAATTGTGCTATACCACCCAGAGTAGGTTCTGATAAGATGGTCAACTATACGAAATGGATGGATGGATGGATGATAAATTTGGTGTTTCAGGTAAGTGAAAATCTATAATAGACTTTTATATCCATCAACCCATATGCTATAGACATCAATATCTGGCCATCATGGTTATGGCAATATAGGAGCTATAACTGCAGGCCAACACAATTGGAAGGTAACAAAGCATAGGAAAAAACAAGGACATAAGATCTTTATACTTTATTACAAAATCATGGCTAGAATGCTCTTATATGATTTGCAAATTACACTTCAGATCAGAAATTTGTATTTCATTAAAAACATGTGGAGTGTGATGATACATAGAAATGTATTGCACACGCACACACATTCACAAAGGCAGGTTTATTTTAGAGTTGATAATAAGATTGACTGATTGATCAATAACTGAAATATTTCAGCAACAATCCAATCTAATTTAACAGCGTAAGAGTGAATCTCGTAAATATAACTGAAACAATCAATAACAAATCTTTCATGCAGAATTAAACATAAGGGGTGATTATGCTAAGAAATAACTTTTAACAAAGGCTGGGGACTTGGATTTGTTTTATTTTAAATTTGCTGAAATGGCAGATGACCCTGTCTCTTACCTGATTAAATGTTTCTGGCCATGTGATGAACTCCAGATGGATATTGAAGATTTTGTCTGGAGGAGCAAAAGGATCTATTTTTCCCACTTTTACCTTAGAAAATGACCTGTTTGGAAAAGTGATCCAATTTATAATATCAAGTCCTCCAATAAACTCTCCATATCTATCAAAAGATATCTTTTCTCCCATATTATTGTTGAAGGAGACACTTCTCAGAAAAGGGCAAAGCTAGATTGGAGAGAAATAGAAATATCATAAAGGGAAGGTAAATTTATTTCATTTTTACTAAATCTCAAGGAACTGAAATGCATGTTCCATCCTTTTGCTATTGCTTAAACAGTAACTACATAATTCACATTTCATTTGGGATGAGTTGTGGTTCTACAGATATGAGAGGATGAGAACATGCATTTTTGCATAGGTGGAAATTGAATTCTCATTGCTCCTTCAAGGAGGCTTTTTTTGATCTTTGGACAATTTTCACTCCTTGTTCAGGACATCTGTATGCTGAATAGAATAGAATAGAATAGAATAGAATAGAATAGAAGAGAAGAGAAGAGAAGAGAAGAGAAGAGAAGCTGGAAGGGACCTTTGAGGTCTTCTAGTCCAGCCCCCTGCTCAAGCAGGAGAATCTATACCATTTCAGATAAGTGACAGTCTAGTCCAGTTTTGGTGAACCTTTTTGGCACCGAGTACTGAAATGGGAGAGCGTGCAGGGGCAGCACAGCAAAACCGGGGAGTGCCAGAAACTGGAAGAGCAGCTCCATGGCATGCACCTGTGGGACCACCAGAAGTCAGAAGAGCAGTTCTTCCTGGTCTTCCAGTTCTGGCACACATGTACATGTGAAGACCAGCTGGCCAGTGCACATGCATGCACCAGAAATTTGAAACTCAGCTGATCTTTTGGTTTCGGCTCCCTCACACACACGAAGACCAGCTGGCTGGTGTGCATGCATGCACCAGAACCCAGAAGAGCAATAGGCAACAGCTGGCATGCCCAGAGAAATGGCTCTGTGTGCCACTTCTGGCATGTGTGTCATAGATTTGCCATCATGGGTCTAGTCTCTTCTTAAAAACTTCCAATGATGGAGCACCTTTGATTTCTGAAGGCAAGCTGTTCTACTGGCTAATTGTCCTCATTGTTAGGAAGTTTTTCCTTAATTCTGGGTTGCTTTATTTTTGATTAGTTTCCAACCATCTTTTCTTGTCCTGCCCTCTGGTGCTTTGTAGAATAATTTGACCACCCTCTTCTTTGTGGCAGCCCCCCAAATACTGGAACATTGCTATCATGTCACCCCTAATTCTTATTTTCTTTAGACTAGCCAAACCCATATCCTATAGCCGCTCTTCATATATTTTAGTCTTCAGGACTTTGATCATCTTAGTTGCTCTTCTCTGAACTTTTTTCAAAATCTAAACATCTTTTTTGTAGTATGGTGACAAAAATTGGTTGCAATATTCCAGGTTTGGTCTTACTAGAGTTTTATAAAGCGGTACTAAAATTTCACGTGATCTTGATTTATAGATCTGTTTATACAACCCAGGATTATATTTGCTTTTTTGGCGGCAGCTGCCACTGTCTCATATTCAAGTGAACATCCACTAGGACTCCAAGGTCCCTCTCACAGTTGCTGTTTTTGAGCCAGGTCTCATCTAATCTGTACTTATACCTTTGATTTTTCCTGCCTTGCTTTAAAACTTTAAACTTTGCTTTTCTCCACATTAAAATTCATTTTGTTGGTTAGAGCCCATTATTCAAGTTTGTCAAGTTCTTTTTGGATCCTGGGCTTGGCTTCAGGGATTTTGGGTATTCCTACCAGTTTAGTGCCCTCCACTCTTTCTTTCTTTCTTTTTTTGCTCAGAAAAAAAGTGTGCTTATAAGGAATGTCTTGCGAATCACTGATTGTAGGAATCCTGGGAAACCATCCATAGCAATCTTTAACTGACTGTGCTATTCAATCTAACAGAATGTGAAGATTGCACCAAAATGCTTATGTTGTTTGTAAGGACACTCATTGCCCAGACTTTGTTTCCCAGCTGATGGCACATGGCATGTCTTTTTCATCTTGGATTGTTCTTTAGTTCTCCTTCAGGTATTATGTATCTATTCTCCAGAATCATGGTTCATTTAAATATGTTGTTTTATGCATGTGTGGAGAATTATAAAACATTTGGCAAATTATCTAATTGGCATGTCAAATTGAATATACCAGGATGGAGACTATAAAATAAACTCTATTCTGCACAGAAGAAAAACACAGAGAAGTCTCTCAATCCTGATGTGTCTCCTAATGTCCACTGGTGGGTTTTATGTAGAATTCATCTTATATTACAGCATGTTTAAAGTCCCAGGATCACAAGTTTCTTGGATATAGTCGTATTCTTTGTATATATGAGCATATTTAGGCTTGTTTGTTTGGGTATGCATATAATAATTTATTCTAACTTTTAGGCTTGTATTGTGAATATTGAGTGTCTTTTGCAGATTGAATTTAAAGAAAAAGACGAAATAGATTTTGTTCTGCAAATTTTTTCAAGATTTAAGTCAAAAGTTATAAACATAATATTATATGTTGTTCTTATGTTTTCTGCTGTAGACTCAGGGGTGGGATTCAAATTTCTTAACTGGTTCTGTGGATGTGGCCTAATTTGTGGGTGTGGCTTGGTGGTCATGTGACTGGCTGGGCATGGCTTGTATGTAAATATTATCAATATTATCAATATTTATGTATATATTGAATTTTTTATTTAAAAAAGAGCAACTTTTACCCAAAATCAGGCAAAGCAGGCAGGCAGATTGAGTTGCTCACAGAATCACAGATTCATTCAGAGATCTATCTTTCTGCAATAGGCTACCTAAGTCTGTCATATAAAATTTGCTTGCAAGCAAACTCATAAAATTTGCTAACAAGCAAACTCACCAAATTAACTCACAACACACTATGCATGTAAATATTGATTTTTTTTTTAAAAGCAACTTTTACCCAAAATCAGGGAAAGCAGGCAGGCAGATTGAGTTGCTCACAGAATCAGAGACACACTTAGAGTTCTATCTATCTGCCATCGGCTAGAGACTACATTGAAAAATAGAAGCTGCGGTCCTAAGGAAGGTTCAGCTCTGCTTTTAGATTAGCTAGAAAGCAAGGAATGCCACAATTTCCTGCTTTCTAGCTAATCTAAATCTCCTGGCATAGCAGAACAGCTGATGGTTGGTGGGAAAAAAGAAAAAATAGCAACTTAGCAGGCAAGTTTGATGGTGCACATGCCAGGAAAGGAGTGAGTGGGCAGGTGGGGCAGAGCCAGCCATTTGCCAGTTCGCCAGCAGGTAGAATCCCACCCCTGGTGAGAGTGCATTTTGCCCGTGTGTGGAGACTATTTCCAAAAAACCTCAGCTGTGCCGCCCGGAAAGCTGACAAGTGCTGTGCACGGGTGCACATTTCAAACTCCTCTTCTTTCCTGCTTTTTCAACCTCAGCTGTGCCATGCAAAGCAGTTGAGGTTGAAAAAGCAGGAAATAAAGAACAGCCAAGAGCCCAGGAGAACGGGTAGGCCAAACAGAGCAGCAGATACTAAACCAGTTCGGTGTCTACTGCTCTTCAGAGCTACCAGTTCTGTAGAACCAGGCTGAACCAGTAGCATCCCACCCCTGTGTAGACTTACCTGCCATGATTGTAGGTCCTGAAACTTCTGCTTCTCCAAATTCATCCAATTTCTTTGCTTGTATTTAGAAGAATGCATTGACTGCAGAGCATGTGCCACGGCATAAACAGCATTGTACACATTGTAACTATGGCCACTCATGTTAAGTTCAAAAGCAGAAGCAGGGAGGGCATGCAATTTCTCTTCTCCAGTACAGATGTTCTCAGGTCTTTTAATTCTTTTTTTAGTGTTGGGAAATGAGCATTCAAACACCTGCTCCCAAAAATCTCTGATAAAGCCATCATGTGGTTCTGTTGTTGGATTTCTGCTCTGAAGAAATTCCTGGAATCCAAACACTTCCTTTGAATTAGAGGAAAGGGACAAAGCACCATGGATGAAACATATATCCCAGTTTCTGTTCAAGGACACTGATGTAAAATCCATTTGTGCTGGCATAACCCAGATTTTTTCTCTCAATCCTAAATCTTCTACTTCTGAAAAACGAAGAAGTGTTCTTAAAATTAACATGGTCCGAAGTTCACCAAAAATAATTATCACACTGCTTGTGCTTTTCATGAGAATTTCATATATTTCAAGTCCTTTATCCATCACATCCATAAAATCACTGTAAAATGCTACATTTGGGAACCATTCCATAAAATCAAAGCAGATTCCATGTTGAGAGAACTTGGGGACTACATCCCGTACAAACTTCTCTCCTGCTTCATCTTTCACAGAAAGAAGTCCAATCCATGTCCATCTGAAATGTAAAAGCAACAGAAGGATTCCTTGATGTTGTAAGGCCTCATTGGGAAACACCTGTTGTAAAAATACATCTTGGGTTTCTTTATTCATTACTGGAGCAGGGCCATATGTGAGCTAGAGAATTTTATAAAAGAAACCAAACAAAACCAAAGTTGTGTTAAATGTCTCCTTTTCTTGGCTGAATAAAAGTATATTTTCTGAATTTATTGCTGCTTTCTAAATAGCAAGGAAGTTTAAAGCCAGGTTTCAACTCAGAATGTGAATGTGGTACAGTGCACAGATTTTGGGCAGGTGGCTTCAACATCCCATATGAGCTAAATAGGTCACCCAGACAGCAATCAACTGGACAATTGGTACCTAGATGTTTGACATATATTCTAAGTTAGAGGAACATTCTTGATATTTTCCACTAGCATTTCCACTACTGTTCAATTATTTTCACTCTTCAATATCCCCAGACTCTGTTCTGTTAAGACCTTCAGATTTGGAGACAATACCTACAACTTGTAGTGGAAGAACAACTAACTAATATAATATAAGCTTCCAGAGGACTCCCAAATGGGGTCATTATATCAGACGTGCAAAGTATGGAATAAGGGAGCTAGCCATCCTTTTATGGTCCCCAGAAGTCCTCTGAGAAGCTAAGAATAATGGTTTGGAGACACTTTTTGCAAAATATGTATAGGGAGATTAAGGATGAAAAATCACAACTTCTACATTGCAAATGAATAAGGTCATGTCACTCCAAAGAGCTCCTTAACCACCTTTCCCAAGGCAGGGGGCTCTCTGTCATACCTAGGCAGACACAGTTATTGAGTTAGGATGTGTACTTTACCCTGATTTATATTAATAAAAATAACATGTAGTATCCATTTCACTAAATGAATGACAACCTTTAATTTTTAAAAAGAAAGTGAAGATACTCTACACATATTTAAAAAGTAATGATGCTCTACACATATTTAAAAAGTAATTATTTGGAATGTATACTTCTTCCTTCAAACAGATACTTTGCAAATACTGTGCCTTGAGCAGTTTCCACAGGAGCTTTAAGAACCTGAAAAAAGATGCAGCTGTTTTAATGATTCATAAAGAGACACTTTTGTCCATTTTATTACACATCATGAATCATTTATTTTAAATAATTCATTAAACCCCTAAAGCCTAACCTCATACTGAAATATTTCCCTTGGTATTTGAATTAACCTTTTCCTATGTCCCAAAAACAGTGCTTCTAAAGAATTGCAACTAGTTACAATGGGAACTGAGAGAAATTTATGTGATCCTGGGAATACCTGTGGAATTTTGTAGATAGACAGAAGGTTCAACATGTGAAGACAGATGTCAGGTCCTCCAATTACTGCAATGGGAATGTTCCCCAAGTCACATTTATAGTTTGGGATGAATGTGTTGTGCAGGGAAAGAAGTCTCATTGAGGCAAGGAAGGTCCATCTTGGACTAAAATTGCTATTATAGATGTTAAATCCAAGGGTGACATTGGCCAAGAGTTGGAGATTTTCACTGATCTGCTTTGCAGCAAAAACCAGGGCCAGAACATATTGGTAACTCTGAAATACAACCCTGTCATGAAAATTAAATCCTTTGTTAAAGACTGAAACACATGTTACATTTCAGTTCAATTACATTGCATTACTTCATAAAGTAAAATACACATATAATTCCACTTCTCACTGAAAAATAAAATGGAAAAATAAAAATTATAGATCTGTATTCCTGAACAACAGTGTTTATCATTTGGAAATTATTTTAGGATACAGATGGTTTCATGTTCCCCAAATAAACCTCAAGCAATGGTTTTCAATCAACAGAGATGCTTGAGGTACTTTGAACTCAGTGCTATGCTTTGGCTATGAATCTTTAGATTTCAGTGAGAACCAATTAAGCCCAATTAACTAAATATTAAGCCATATAAAACTATTCCAGGAAGTTTTGCTTAGGAACAACTCCTAAGAATTGTTAGAAATAGATCTTGCCTTTATTCATTCATGGATTATTGTGGCATTAGCATAACTCTTCGAATGTTGACTTTTGGTATAGAGTCATATTGAACAATCATAGAAATTGAATAACAAAATAAAGAATGATATAGAGATAAAATATCCTTTTTATGATGCTGAAGACACAGTATCTGTGAATATAATGTATTCTAGCAGCTCAAAGTAAATTGTCCTTTATGTCATGTGAATTAATGATGGTGAAGAAAAATTATCTGTGAAGAAATGAACAACTTACATCACTTCATCCTGAAGTTCGCTGGAAGGGTGACGATCAAAAAGAATTGGACTGGAAAAAGTATAGACATGAGAAATAATGCTTGCAATTGTCGTATCTCCAGATTGAGAGTACTTGTGAAGAATAGGAAGAGGATCAAAAACATTACAATTAATATCTGGAATCTTGTGTGCTGTATGAGGCATTGCTACTAGTACCAGCACCAAGAAAACAACTATAGCTGATACCTCAATAATCAATCAACTTCTTTGTCTTTTACTTATTCTCATTCATCAGAACATTGAATTGCAATTTTACAAGACCTTGCCTAAAAATCCTAGAAGTTACCTGTGAAATCAGAAAATCCAGTTGTATGGATAAATGATTAAGGAAAAAAATCTTTCTTTCATTCAGAGTGTTAACATGTATGGATACAATATCCTCCTAATGTCATTCAACACTTTTAGGGAAGGTTTTCATTGTCCATTTATCAGTGATCAACTGACAAATAATTTGGATTGCCATTGGGAATGGTAATCAAACTTTACAATATGTGTTTATGGTCCTGTGGGATTTGGAACAGGTGCATAGATGATTATAGTTAATTTTATAATTACAGATAAGATAACTATATGTCCAACTTTGTCAACTTTGTAACTAATAAAATATTCAATACAATTGTCACAAAAACTTCTCAGATCAATAAGCAGTGATGCACATCAATCTAAATTTTAAAAAAATTCTTAAAAAGTTAAACATGAATATCAACATAACTATTTGAGACATCTTGAGAAATTTTAGAACTTGTGAACCAAACAGAATGAGATGGAAAATTAGAAAACATATTCCCAAGTCTTTAGTTTGTAGTACATTATGTGGGAAATATGAAATACTAATGACATTTCAGTTCTCTCAGCAGTATTTGACAGAAGTGAATTAGCATTTTTTGTATATTTTTCTAGCTAAATATTCTGGTTTGCTCCTAAAACACACACACACCAGTTTGCTCCTAAAACACACACACACACACCAGTTTTGGAAAGCAGAACATACAGAATGCTATATATTTAATCAGTTTTACCTAACAAAATTCTCCCAAAAGAAACATTTCCAAACTACTCAATGCAAGAAGCCTCGCAAATAAAATGCATGAATTCTTCATCTTACTAAGCACAGCTACATTTGACATTATATTTGTCTGTGAGACATGGTTGAAAGCATCTTTCCCAGACTCTATTACCACTGTAAGAGAATATCAAGTTTATTGGTCTGATCGCGAAATCCGTAGAGGAAGTTGCTATATTCTATAAAAAGTCTCTAAATCTAAAGAAAGATTCAAATGATACAAGAGCTTGCTCTTCCTGAAACCACCATCTGTGATCTTAAATACCTCAATCTGCTTCTTACGTTGCTATCGAGCCCCTGATTATGATATAACTCATGCAAACAAGCTAACATCATTACTGACATGGGCTGCCTCTTGCTCACACCCTCTTATTTTCCTTGGTGACCTCAACTTACCTCTTATAAATTGGACACTAAATGAATGTACATCTGAACCCATTCATTCAACCCTATACAATGCTGTTACCATGCTGGGACTGGTTCAATTAGTACATAACAACACCAGATTAAACAACTGCCTCGACCTCATCTTCTGCAACAGCTCAAAGTCAAACCTATGGTCTTTAGTAACAGTCATCCCTATTTTCAAAAAAGGTGACCCTTGCTTGGTTGAAAACTACAGACCAATCTCATTGTGTTGTGTCACGTACAAAGTTATGGAATCAATTATTAATCAAAGCATTAGCTTCCACCTAGAATCTAACAACTTACTCTCCAATAAACAATTTGGTTTCAGAAAAAAATTGTCCTGCAATTTGCAACTTCTACACTGCAAAAACATATGGACTACACTTCTCGACCAGGGTAAAGCAATAGATGTAATTTACATTTACTTCTGCAAAGCATTTGACTCAGTGGTACATGACAAACTACTACCGTGTTTCCCCGAAAATAAGACACTGTCTTATATTTTTTTTGGCTCCCAAAAACACACTAGGTCTTATTTTTGGGGTAGGTCTTATATATTTATGGTGCCAAATAGTGGGTGTGAGTGTGTAGGGGGTGTTTTGGGTGCACGGTTGCTCCCTGAAAAGTCTTCCTGGAACTGGAGATTTACACTAGGTCTTATTTTCGGGGTAGGTCTTATATTAGGGCAGGTTTAGAAAATAGTGCTAGGTCTTACTTTCGGGGTAGGTCTTATTTTCGGGGAAACACGGTATTAAAATTAAATTCTTATGGCATTTCTGGATCCCTTCACAAGTGGATTACTGCCTTCCTGACAAACAGGCAACAAATAGTAAAAATAAGAAACGCCCTATCAAACCCTGCACCAGTTATCAGTGGTGTCCCACAAGGGAGCGTTCTAGGAACCACTCTCTTTACACTCTATATAAATATCCTTTGTGATCACCTTATAAGCAACTGTGTCCTCTTTGCTGATGATGTAAAAATTTTCAACACCACCATCAATGCTACCATCCTTCAAAAAGACCTTGATTATGTGTCTGAATGGTCTAACAATTGACAACTCCAAATATCTACCAACAAATGCTCTGTCCTACACATTGGTAACAAAAATCTATATACCAAATACAATCTAGGCGGATATGACCTTCTTGATGACCCTCACTTTGTCAAGGACCTTGGAGTTCTCATATCGAATGATCTAAGCACCAAAGCTCACTACAACAGTATTGCCAAAAAGTCTTTAACAGTTTAAATTTAATTTTATGAAGCTTCTCTTCTGGTAATACTGTTTTGCTAACTAGGGCATTCAAAACCTTTGCTAGACCAATATTTGAATTCAGCTCTGCTGTCTGGAATCCACACTGTATATCTGACATAAATATAATTAAGCAAGTCCAGAAGTATTTTACCAGAAGAGTACTACATTCCTCTGTTCACAATAGAATACCCTACAGCAGCAGACTTGAGATTCTAGGCTTAGGCAACCTTGAACTATGCCAGCTAAGATTGGACTTAAGCATAGTACATAAAATCATATGTTACAATGTCTTATCAGTTAATGAATATTTCAGCTTCAACAACAACACTAGAGCGCGCAACAGATATAAACTAAATCTAAACCATTCCAAACTTGATTGCAGGAAGTATGATTTCAGCAACAGAGTGGTCAACGTCTAAAACTCACTAACTGATTCTGTTGTCACCTGCTGAAACCCCCACTGCCTTACCCTCAGACTAACTTCTATTGATCTTCAAAAAAATTGAATTTCGACCAGAACTGTTCTTACTAGGCAAAATTAAGAGAGAATATAGCAAAGCAGACAGATACATTATCTTACACATAACAAGTGCTGCTAGGATTACATATGCAAAGCATTGGAAACAGGGAGATATACCACAAGAGGGAGCAGAGATAAGAAAAAATCTAGACTGCTGAATGGACAGGCTGACTTTAGAATTAAAGGATAGAGATTAATCTGTGTATTATTCAGTCTGGGACAGCTGGTATATATAGTTTGACAATAAAAAGAAAAGTAATACTGTAACTAATTAAAGAATATGAAGCTATATGTACTGAATGTAGAAATAATAGAAAATGTATTAATTTTTTATTCATATTTATATGCCGCCCTTCTCCAGAGACTCAGGGTGGCTTACAATGTTTGGAGCACAACCCAATGTGCTCAGCAATAGCCTTCATTCCATTGTATATGCCTGCTTATTACTAAGCGGCATTTTTACAAAGTCAGCTTATTGCCCCCAACAATACTTAGTTCATTGGAAGGGGTACTCTCTATCTGAGGTTTCCTGGGTGAAGAGTTGGAAAATAAAAGCATATAGATTGCTGTTATATGTATAAATTACATATTAAGAGTTACACCTATTGAAATGAGGAACAGAAGAGCAGTGTACTGATGATACCTCACCCCAAAGCCATGGATGATCTCACCCAGCGGCTTCATATATATGTTGAACAAGAGGGGCGAGAGGACTGACCCCTGAGGCACCCCACAAGTGAGAGACCTTGGAGTCGACCTCTGCCCCCCTGCCAACACTGATTGCGAGTGTCCCAAGCAGTAGGAGGAGAACCACCGTAAAACAGTGCCTCCCACTCCCAACCCCCCGAGACGCCGCAATAGGATACCATGGTCGATGGTATCGAAAGCCGCTGAGAGATCTAACAGGACCAGGACAGAGGAAAAGCCCCTGTCCCATGCCCTAGAGAGATCATCAATCAGTGCAACCAATGCTGTCTCTAGGCTGTACCCGGGCCAGAAGCCTGATTGGTATGGATCCAGGTAGTCTGCTTCCTCCAGGAAAAGTGGCAATTGCTGTGCCACCACACTCTCAACAAGCTAAGAAGTGAAGGTTGGAGACCGGACGAAAGTTGTTCAACACGGCTGGATCCAGGGCAGGCTTCTTCAGGAGGGGCCTCACCTCCGCCTCTTTCAGGATGGCAGGGAACAACCCCTCCCTTAATGAAGCGTTGACCACTGCCTGGAGCCAGCCACACATGACCTCCCTGGAGGCATAAACAAACCAGGAAGGGCACGGGTCCAACAAACATGTGGTGGAACACAGCCGCCGCATGATCCTGTCCACTTCATCCTCAGAAACAGGATCAAACTCAGTCCAGATCACATTAGCCAGACCACTCGTACCCCCATCCTCAGACTACTGCAAGTCCGAGCACAACCCTTCCTGCATCCGAGCAATTTTATCCTGCAGATACTGACCAAATTCCTCAGCTCTGCCCCGCAGAGGGTCCACCATCTCCCCTGGCTGCAAGAGGGAGCAGGCGACCCTGAACAGGGTGGCTGGGCAGTTATCTGTGGATGCTATGAGGGCAGAGAAATAAGACCTTCTCGCCGCCCTCATAGCTACCAGGTAAGTCCTAATATGGGCTCTTAACTGGGCTCGGTCCGATCCAGAGCGGGTCACCCTCCACCTGCTCTCTAGTCCCTTTCTACAATGCTTCATCTCCCAGAGCTCCTCGGTGTAGCAGGGAGCCAACTGGGATCAGCGCCGAGTAAGGGGATGCATGGGGACAACCCTGTTGAGAGCCCCCTCGGCCGACTGTTGCCAGGCAGCCACAAGGACCTCAGCAGGGGGGAAGAAGGGATTAATTTATTTAAGAGACACAGAGACAATGGTTAGAAGTTTAATTTAAAAAGAGAATTCTGCAAAGGTGCATGAGATAATATTGCTATATTATTAGAAAATGTGTTAGATGTAATGGAATATTCTTTCTTAGTAATTAAATGATGTAAAGAGCATAAGAAAATAAGGTTTTTAATGATTTAAAAATTTAAAAGAAACATGAAAGGTTTTAATGCTTTTTTTAAAATATAGTAATAAGTTAATATGAAATACAGATGATCAAAATGAATGATAATTGATGTTATTTGTTAATAAGATGGATATTAATATTAGACGTGGAGCTGAATTTGAAATAGAAATATGTATTTTATATATATGTATATCTTCTTCTTTTTTGTTTCTCGTTAAATAATTTAATGTGTATTTGTAAGGGAATGTAGCAAGCAGAATTCGGTTGATAGTTATGTTAGAAAATGAATGTTATATTTGTGAAGGTGTACTTTATGTGTTGAGTTATATTTGAATAGATAATAGTTAAAAGATATAAAGGTGGTATAACTCCAGTTTAGCAACTACAGGCCAAAATATGTATAAGGAAAAGGAGTATGAAATTATAAACAAGACAGATGAAAGTGTTAAAATATTAAATGAAAGATACGGAAAATAAGAAAAAGAAATGTAATTGAAATTAGAAAAGAATGGAATAATTAAGAATAAGATTATAGAAAGTAGAGAAATGGAAAAGCTATGGGAAAAATTGTGAAAATGGATATAAGATATGGATTAGAATACATAAGATGAATATGTAATTGAATTTATGTCTGTATGGAGAAGTGACAACCTGGGAGCACAATGTTCTCAAAAAAGATGTTTTATGTTCTTTATGTATATGTTTGTCTGTTTGTTTTCAAAAAATAAAAAAATATTTTAAAAAAGAAGAGAAAATGAGGAACAGAAGGGAAGCCATATTTATCTGATATTTGAACTATGCAATAATTACTGGACAGTTATATAACTATACCTAATAAACATGTTATGTTCTATAACTTGTTATGTTCTGAAGAAAATGTCAGCTTTTTGGCTAGAACATGGGACTATAATGTTTTTCGCATACCTATATGTGAAAAAGATCTTAGGTCATCCTGACCTGAGTGGAAGTGGTTAATGATCTGTTGTGTTACAAAAATACCCAGATGGACATAACAGGAAGACAAGGCCATGAGAATGAGATGGTTCTCCAGAGATGATGGTCTGGGGGGAGCTAGTGGAAAGATACCTAGGAAAGTCCCTAAAATTACTAAAAAAGCCTAACAGGAAGAATTACGTAACCTATATGCATCTAACACCCTATAAATGTAATAACCACTTTAAGTATGGCGTCTTCATATTCCTAATGTTAAGGAGATGAAGTCCTATTCTGATATTTGCAAATTTTCTGAATAAAGAAGCCTTTTTTCAGTTCTTTGGTTGTTGAGTCTATTTTTGGCATTTATCACAATTGCTGAGAAAATTCCATGAGAAGTATTCTCATAAGCCAAAGGGCCATCCTGGGGGAGAGGGGGTTAGGGATCTCCCCAACTAACCTTCTAATGATCTCTCTCTCTCTCTCTCTTTCAGAAACTTTCTTCAATTGAAGGGGGCAGCCTGTCAACCCTGAAGTTGGCTGAACTGTGGCCTTTTTCTTTTGTAGCTTTTCTCTAGGGAGTTTTCTTCTCAGAGTTTCAGGGCTGACATAACCTGGAGCAAAAGGGCCAGGGATGGGGGTGTAGAGATAGCTGTGGTGTTGTAGCCAAAATACAATTCTTTCCCCTGGGAATCAAAGACGTTCATGCAGGTGCTTGAAAGGAGACTAAGGTCACCTAACAACTGGAATACATGCTGATTGAGCCATATGATGGGTGACTCTGATGGGAAGTGACAAAGTTTTACTTTTAATTGGGTGTAAAACTGGTGGGAGCCTAGAGCCAGTTTTCCACCAAGAAAATGCCAATTTCATATGTTCCAATAAAATGTTTTTTGAGGAATATGCCTGCCTTGGAGTTCTTATTGAATGGTGTATATTACTTAGAACCTTCAAATTGTCTTGACAGCATGTCTCTCAGTATATTTGATAGAAAGCACTAGGCAGAATCTCCACATCAAATCTACCATAAAAAATAGAAATATCAAATATCCTATGAATGATTTGTAGGACATGACATTTCAATACTCAATATCTAAGGAGATTAAGAAGGCCAGCATTGCAGGCTGGAGGAAAAAACCATCACAGATTTATATGCAATGAAACATAATTTTATATGGTCACACAGACACACAAGCACACAGCGAATGAATGTATGAATGAATGAATGAATGAATGAATGAATGAATGAATGAATGAATGATCTGGCCAAAATGGGAGATAAGAGGAGCAAAAGTAGAGTCCCTCTGCTGATCCCCACCCAAAATCAACCTAAAAAACTTACTATTTTTATTGGAAAATTTTCTTTTCTTTTTCTTTTTAAATATTTTTATTGTACTTTTCCACATTTAAAAACAAAAACATATACAATCTTTTCAGCTCTCTGACATCAACATTTCCATTTTGGTCAATGTACATATTTACATTAATTTTTGTTTTTCTTTCTAAACTTTATTGGAAATTTTTCAATGGGAATTAGACAATAGTAAAACATTGATGGGGGATGGTGAAAATAGCCAGTTTGTAGTAAAGATAGTAAAAGGAGAAGGAAGAGAAGAGAAAATGATACAGAAAGGAGAAGCGACAGAAGAAAATAAGAGAAAATGCTATTTATTCAATCTGTTCTATCTAACAAAAATTCTCCCAATATAAATAGTTCCAAGAACCATAAAAATATATGGGTATATATACAAAATCAGAGGCAAACAGACAAAGGTTTAAAACTATCTTTTCATGAGATGATGTTTATTGTTCAATTTGGGTCTCATCAGAATGATAAAACACTTGGGAAAAAAGATGCACCCCAATAATCCAGCACTGGAGGAGATCATGGAGAAGATCTCAACAGCCAACACATATTTTCCCCTTGTGCTTAGATAGGTTGGAATAAAGCAAAGCCAAACACTGCAGAAGATCAACATGCTGAAGGTGATGAATTTGGCCTCATTGAAACTGTCAGGTAACTTCCTAGCTAAAAAAGCAGCAGAGAAGCTAACCAGAGCAAGAAAACCCATAAAGCCCAAAACACAGCAGAACATGACCGAGTCTTCCTTGCACTCTAGGATGAGTTCTTCAGACATTGAGTGTGCATCAAAATCTGGGTAAGGTGGTGACATTATCAGCCATGCAGCACAAAAACTTAATTGAACAAGGGAGCAGGAAAGAATAATGTAACTGACTATTCTTCCACCCACCCATTTCTTCAATTTGGATCCAGGTTTGGTGGCCATGAATGCTAGAACCACAACAAATGTTTTGGCCAATACACAAGAAACCGCCACAGAGAAGATGAGTCCAAAAGCTGTTTGTCACAGGAGACACATAATCTTATCAGGTCTCCCAATGAATAAAAACACACGAAGGAAAGTGAGCAGGAGAGAAACAAGGAGGGTGTAAGTGAGATTCCGGTTGTTGGCTTTGACAATGGGTGTGTCTTTATATTTAACAAAGATTGTGAGCACCAAAGTTGTCTTCAGTGAAAAACAAAGAGAAAGAACAGTTAGACTGATCCCCATGGACTCTTTGTAGGACAAAAAAATGATCCGCTTCGGAATGCACATATTTCGGCAGAGGTTTGGATAATGATCATCTGGACATGAAAAGCAGACATCCATTCCTGAAAAAGAACACAAAGGAGTCAGTATAGTGGATTATTGCACCCTAGTCCCATTATAATTAGAAATTTCCAACCTTTCTCCTCTGTTATTTTCCCCTCTGGACACAGATGACAACCATAGCAGCAAAACTGCACCCCTTCTTTCTTGGCTTTCCTGTATCCTGCCTCACATGGATCATTACTCAAAGATGATGCCTATTCATGAATAAGAAGGATATTTTCCATCTGAACTATCTGGATCAGCTGATTTCCTGGCACTTGACAGCAGTTTTTACATCAAAAGTATTGAATAGATTGTCCATAATTAACAGAGGGCCAAAATAAAGGTTGCAATATTGTAAACCAGTTATTAGAAAAGGAAGCATTCCTTTCCTGGGACACCTGTACTTCTATTAGTTCAGAAGGAATGCCATAGGAATTTCATTGCTAAAAATGTTTTATGCTACATAAATGAAGGCAGATGAATCTAGATTCAAAATTTCAACCTTATTAAATCCTGTTGGCCATGTGATGGAATCTACAGAGATATTGAAGAACTTGTCTGGTGGAGCTGTGAGATCTACCACTCCAACTTTGACTCTAAGAAAGGACTGTTTTGTGAATGTGATCCAGTTGATAATATCAAATCCACCAATGAATTCTCCATATTTATCAAGGGAGATCTTTTCTCCAACACTGTTGTTGAATGTGATATCCTTCAGAAAAGAATGAAGCTGAAATATAGAGATGCAGAGAGAGAGAAAGAGACAAATTATAGTGGATGTTTCTTAAACAAAGAATATTAAAAAATAGACCGGTATAAAACAAATAACCTGACAATCATTACAAAATGTTATATTACTGAAATAAAACATATAATTACAAAATATAACCACAGTGAAAATTTTATAAAATTATGATCTACAGTCTGACTCTATAAATAGTTCAGCAGATGTCTACATATAAATATATAAAAATGCCAGGATGTATAATACTACAGCAATTAACACAATAATCAAATAAGAGTCTAACCCCCTGCTCAAGCAGGAAACCCCATATCATTTGAGACAAATGATTGTCCAATCTATTCTTAAAAATCTTCAATGTTTGAACACCCACAACTTCTGGAGTCAAGCCATTTCACTGGTAAATTTTTCTCATGGTCAACAGATTTCTTCATTCTCATTTACTTTTTGTGTGGCTGCATAGTTCATTAATACAATATCTCCCTGTTTTAAGCTCAGTGTATTTTCCTTTGTTGTTTCATATTCTTATGCTGGTTTAATTATTCAAAATTCTTGTAGCTTTATGTATTTCCTTTTTTATTTGCAGCAACTGTCAAAGCTAAGGAGAATTTATGTGATAAGAATGACTCTGTTATTTAAAAATATTTTTCTTCAGTCAATCCCTATTTTGACATCTCATATATCATTTAAACAGTGGAAAAGGACAAGGGTGGGATTCTACCAGTTTGGACTGGTTCTATAGAATGGGTTGTTATGGTTCCCGGTAGTTCGGAGAACTGGTAAATCAGGTCTCTGGCTAGCCCCACCCTTCTCCACCCACTTCTCTGCTACATGCCCAGTCAGTCCCTATCGTGCATGTGCAACATCGTGCGGATGCATGACATCCTTGCAACCTGCTTCCCAAGCCAGCCATTGCTGCCTGCCTTTTGCTGCGGTCCTGCCTGATCTGATTATTTCCCTGGGTGAGTGCAAGACCTGGTCACATTTCCACCACCACCACCACTTGCCTTTTGTTTTGCCCCTTCCCTCCCACCACTTGGAAGGCCCAGCCTTCCCCAGACCTCCTCCTGCCGCTGCCCCCAGGCTTTGCTGTGCCTCCCCTCACTGATGCAGGGCCTCCCCTTACCAACCCGGGGCCTCCCCTTGCTGACTTGGAGCTTGCCATGCCTCCCCTTATCGACCTGGGCCTCCTGTCACCGACCCGGGCCTCCTCTCACTGACCCAGGGCCTTTGCTGGGCCTCAGGGTGATGCGGCAATGGTGGCAGCCAGAGTATGCCATGGCCGTTTGCTGTCTCTGCTGCACTGGAGCTGAGACAGGCAGTAGACATGCTACCTGTAGCCACCGGGAACTCACTGGGGCTGCTTGCTTTCGGTAGCTGCTGAATCCACCCAGCAACACTGCCGCTGCATGGAGGGAGCAGTCCGAGGGGTTCCCCCTCCTTTTCAGAGCACTGTTGCCCAGTGCCACTGCTGCTGCATGAAGGGAGCAGTCCTGGGGGTTTCCCCTCACTTTTGGAGCGCCATTGCACAGCGCCCCCACCACTGCATGGAGGGAGCAGTCCTGGGGGTTTCCCTTCCCTTTCGGAGTGCCGCTGCCCAGCGCTGCCACTGCTGCCACCGTCGCATGAAGGGAGCAGTCCCGGGGGTTCCTCCCTTCCTTTCAGAGTGCTGCTGCCCAGCGTTGCCATCGCCACCACCACCGGATGAAAGGAGAAGTCCTGGGGGTTCCGCCCTCACTTTGGAGCAGCTGTTGCCCAGCACCGCTGTTGCTGGCACCAGGTGAAGGGAGCAGTCCCAGGGATTCCCCCTCCCTTTCAGAGTGCCGCTGCCGGCAATTCCACTGCTCAGGAGAAGCAAGCAGCAGCAGAGGTGATCTGAAAGAGAGGGGGGAACTCCCAGGTCTGCTCACTTACTTCTTCTCCTGCCGCCTGCTCATGTGTGTGTGTGTGTGTGTGTGAGAGAGAGAGAGAGAGAGAGAGGGAGGGAGGGAGGGAGGGAAGGAAGGAAGGAAGGAAGGAAGGGCAAGAGAAAGAGAAAGAAAGAGCAAGCAAGAAAGAAAAAGGGAGAGAGAAAGGAAGTGAAAGGAAAAAAGGGGGATGGAAGGAAAGGACAGAAAGAAAGAGAAAGAAAGAAAAAAGAAAGAAAGAAAGAGGGAGAGAGAAGAAAGTAAATGAGATATATGAATGGATAGATAAATACATGGAAGGAGGGAGAGAGAGAGAGAAAAAAAAAGAGGAAGGAAGGACACAAACCCTGGCTTCAGAAGACACTTTGAAGCACAGCAATCTAGGGCTGGCCTGCAAGGGATCTCGGAGGTTATCTAGTCCAATCCCCTGCTCCAGCAGGAAATCCTTACAGAATCAAAGAATAGCAGGTTTAGAAGGGTGTGTGTGTGGGTGTCTGTCTGTCTGTCTGTCTATCAAAACTCCAAAAACAGGCCAAGTAGCTCTGTGGAGGTCAATCGTAAATTAGAACACTTGCTAAGCAACTGGCCATTAAGCAAGGACCTGGTCATTAAGCGAGGATCACTTACATTTAGTGTGCCAGTCACATGGCCACCTGCCTGCGCTTCGCCCAGCCTACCCCATAGCTCATCGTAGCTGCCTGGGCCTCGCCCTGCCCTCTCCAGGGCTCCCCAAGCCTTGGAAACTGACAAAAAACAGAAAACCTCAGTCACACAACTGTGTGGGATGTTGTAACTGGTCATAAGTGTGTGTGTGTGTGTGTGTGTGTATGTATGGCTGTCAAAACACCAAAAACAGGCCAAGTAGAGGTCAGTCATAAATTAGAACACTTGCTAAGCAACTGACCATTAAGCAAGGACCTGTTCATTAAGCGAGGACCACTTACATTTGGTTTGCCAGTCACATGGCCACCTGGCCATGCCCACCCCAGTCACATGACCACCAAGCCACACCCATCCCAGTCACATGGTCACCTAGCCATGCCCAGTCAGCAAGCCATGCCCACCCCATCACATGATCACCAAGCCACACCCACAAATTAGGCCACGCCTACAGAACTGGTTGTTAAGAAATTTGAATCCCACCCCTGGAAGAGGATATATCTAAATTTGTGTAGCCAAGGAAAAGATCATGTGCCGGTCATGCCCATGTCTGGTTTAGTGAAGGAGAAACAAATGCATGATTCAGAACATCATCTAGAGATAATAGATTTACTTGTAGACTGAACTGATAGCAGTTACATTCATGAAGAGAAGTAAATTCTAAGAGATATTTTTATAATTTTGAAGAATGCTTTTGTGATTTCAATATGGTGATATAAATATTCCAGTTGTTTAAGACATTTCATTTGACTTTTAGACCTAATTTTGATATGCTTACAAAGTATTGACTATAGTGATTTTCAGTTATCCAGGTTATGGTTTTCTCAAAGGTGCTTTTTGAAATGCAGCTGGAGTTGTTGTTTTCTTGAAGACATTTTGTTTCTCATTGAAGATGCTTCTCACCAAGAAGCTGGATGAAAAGGAAAAAAAATCTTCAAGGAAAAAGTAAATCTAGTTGCCTTTTCAAAAAGCTCCTTTGGAACAGTGAGTGAAACATAAGTTGTTACAAATTGCAAAGGAAGGGGGACAATTGGGTTTTCCTGATTTGAAATCACACTTTGCAGCTTGCCATTTGCCTTGGATAAAAGAGTGGGTAGGATGATAAATAAAACATTTCTCGAGCTAGAAGAACACAACCTAAGATTTGGATGGAATTGATATTTGTGGATATCACAAAGTTTAGACATCCATGGAAACCTAGATACATAGAATATCCTATGTTTCCTTCTCCAAAAGGTCAAATTTTCTTCTTTTCTCCTAGGAGTCACTAGACTACAAGTGAAGGAAGGTTCCCCAAGATTTAGAGAGAAAATGAACCTTATACCAGTAAGAAAACGATCCTGGAGTGCTGAGTTCACCCACCTTGAATAATAATCATTATTTTTTAGTATGTGTCCAGGATTATTCTTCTATTTGTGTACTATCTAGAAAAATTATTTGGACTTTTTAGGAGGCTTGATAATTTTAAATCTCTGCTTGGCCTTCAAGGAATATTTCTGTTTCCATCCACTTCCTGTCCTTTTTCAATAATTGTACTCTTCCTTTTTCCTTTTTTTTACTTTTATTTGGAGTTTTGAACTGAGCAGATTATTTGTCCAAGGTAGATAACTAGAATACTTTAAACCTTTGCTATTAACCCAAGCAAATATTTGGCTTCTTTGGATTCCATACCATTATTGGTGGTAAAAAATGTTCACTGAATTACGAGAAATGGATAGTTGCGTGCCAGATGGGTTTACTTCATCAACATGGACTATTAGTCATCTTTAAAGTTTCTTTATGGAGAATACATCAAAAAGTTGTCCATAGTCTGAACCATGCAAAAGGACTTTGTAGCAGTCCCCAATTGCTGGAGTTCATCCATATTACATTATTTCTATTATTTTTGTATATTTTAGAGCAGGCTAAAGCTTATCTATCAAAAAGATGTATAGAATCTGTTATGTATGTAGGTTTAAATGTTATTGGTTTATTTTAACTGTTCTTGTAAAATGTTAAATGGGATTGGTTTAAATAGTGCGGGAAAAACCCTGCACTCCCATTGGCTGGCAACTACGGCTGCTGGCTATAAGAAGCAGCCGTAGCCCAGCCAACTCAGGTCCATTCGAGCTGTAGTCACTTAATAAACTCTTCACTGAAGCTCTTCGCGTCTGACTCTTCATGAAACCTTAACACTGGCGATGAAGGTGGGATTGCCCTGAAGAAGAGATGACACGGAAGACAAGCAGAAGAGCGAGATGGCTGCACTGAACACCCCCACAGCCCCGTTCAATCCGGCGGCGGAAGACTGGGAATCGTATGCGGATCGCTTCCAGATGTACTTGGAAGGAAACGACCTCACCGATATCCCTGAGAAGCGGAAGAGGGCGGTATTTCTCATGCACTGCGGTCTGGCAGTCTTCAAGATGGCGAAGGCATTGGCGGGAGCTGCAGACTTGAAGGTAATGGAATGGCCTGATTTAGAAAAGCTTTTAAGAGCCCATTATGCCCCACAAGTATCGTGCCTCATTAAGAGACATGAGTTTTACCGTCGGGATCAAGGGGAAAGCGAAAATGTTAACGACTTCGTGGCAAGCTTAAGGGACATTGGGGGTGCTTGTGACTTTACCAACTTAGAAGAGGCCATGTGTGATCGGTTTGTTCTAGGCCTCAAAGATAAGGTCTTACAAAGCAAACTGCTAATGAAACCTAAGATCACGTTTAAGGAGGCCATAGAGGAAGCTGTTTTAGCGGAAGCCACCAAGTCCTCAGCAGCAGCCATGAAAAAGATTAACAAGGCCTCAAGCCATTCTGATGTGGAAAAATCCACAACAACCCATTGCGAGCAAATAGACTCTGATTCAGATTGCAGTGAGGTGGAGGAAGGAATTTTTAGACTCAGAATGGAGAAGAAAAGGAAAGACCCTGGAAAAAAGAGGCAAGAATTTTATTGCAGAGGATGGGGGGGGCACCCCCGCACTGAATGCAAGTTTTGAGACACCATCTGCCTACGTTGTGAGAAAAGGGGTCACCTAGCAAGAGTCTGCAAATCATCCAGAACTCCACCTAGTAGGAAGAAATTCCCTGAAAAGGATTTTAAGCCCAACAATTTCATTGAAAAGATGGGGCGCAACTCAGAAGCAAATGGAAAGAATGAAACTCATCAAACAATCACCATTGGTCATTCTTCACCCTTGAGAAGCAGAAAAGTACATGTGAAGGTGTTCATTGAAGGAAGGCCTTGCCAAATGGAAGTGGACTCAGGCTCCTATTTATCTATGGTGTCATGGGACACTATTCACAGGCTACTTCCCAACATTCAGAAGAAACATTTCCAGAAGCAAGCACTGACTCTTAAAGACTACCAAGGGAACAAGATTCCAGTAGTTGGAGCAAGAGATTTCAACGTGAAGTTTAAAGGCCACACCAAACGTTTGCCCCTGACCATCGTGGACAAGGATCACCCAAGCTTGCTGGGACTTGAGTGGTTCAAGCCACTAGGCATCGAGGTGACTGGCATCAATCACGTGAGCAACTCTGAATGGGAGGAGGCCTTGAAGTCTGAGTTTCCAGAGGTCTTCAGCGACGGATTGGGCAAGTATATGGGGACCCCTATCACTTTCAACCTAGATCCCAAGGTGCCCCCAATTTGTTTAAAGCCCAGGAGGGTTCCATTTGCTTTAAAGGAAAAAATTGATGCACAATTAGATAAACTAATAGCTCAAGGAGTTTTAGAGCCCACTGACCACTCCAGATGGGAGACACCCATAGTCACACCAGTCAAGACTGATGGGTCAGTAAGAATTTGTGGAGACTATAAGGGGACACTGAACCATGCACTTCAACAGAGCGCATATCCAGTTCCAGTTGTGCATCATCTGTTACATTCACTTGGCAGGGGTACAGTCTTTGCCAAATTGGATCTGGCCCAGGCATATCAACAACTAACAGTTGATGATGCCACTGCAGAGGCCCAAACCATTGTGACTCATAGAGGTGCCTTCAAATGTAAAAGGTTACAGTTTGGAGTAAGCGTGGCACCAGGCATCTTCCAAAGCCTTATGGAAAGGATGCTCCAAGGACTGCCAGGGTAGTGCCTTACTTTGATGATGTGTTAATCTCTGCTGAAAATGACACTCAATTACAAGAGAGACTCAGAGAAGTCCTTACCAGATTCAAGAAAGCGGGGTTAAAAGTCAAGGAAGAAAAATGCACTCTTAGAACTGACAAGGTTGAGTTCTTGGGCTATATGATTGACAAGCATGGTATCCACCCTACAGATGCCAAGGTTCAAGCAATCAAAGAAGCCCCTAGACCAAAATGCAAAACAGATTTGCAAGCCTTCCTTGGACTCATTAACTTCTATCACATGTTCCTACCTCAGAAGGCAACCATTGCAGCACCATTACACAGATTACGTGACAAAAAGTCTGTTTGGGTCTGGGGCAGGAAGGAACAATCAGCATTTAACAGTATTAAAAGACTAATCACGTCTGATGCTGTACTCATACAGTTCTCTGAGATTTTACCTGTTGTACTGACTTGTGATGCATCCCCCTTTGGAGTGTGGGGGGGTTTGAGCCACAGGCTTCCCAGCGGAGGGAAGCCCCTATTGCATTTTACTCTCGCACCTTGACCAAAGCAGAGAGGAATTACAGCCAATTGGACAAGGAAGCATTGGCAATTGTTGCAGCTGTCAAGAAATTTCATGAATATTTATATGGGAGAACATTTACCATTGTCACAGATCACAAACCTTTGTTAGGCATTGTGGCAGGAGACAAACCTACACCCATTATCCTGTCACCAAGAATGCTGAGGTGGACTGAATTTCTTGCTGCTTATTCATACAACCTTATCCACAAGCCTGGCAAGGACATTGGACATGCTGATGCCTTGAGTCGTTGCCCACTTCCTTGTCACAAGGAGGACTTTGAACCTGAGGCACACATCTTTTTCCTAGAAACTGTTGCCAAGCCAATGACACTTTATTGGCTCCTATTATAGGCTGGATTAAGAAAGGTTGGCCTCTTCAAGATCTACCTCACCTTGCCCAACCTTTTAAATCCAGGCAAACTGAATTATCTGTATTAAGAGGATGTATTTTGTGGGGTAACAGGGTGGTTATTCCTGCAAAACTGCAAAGGGAGGTTTTGGAAATGCTACATGAGGGTCATCCTGGTATTGTAAGGATGAAGGGATTGGCCAGGAGTTATGTATGGTGGCCAGGTATTGACAAAATGGTTGAAAACTGGGTTGAATCTTGTCCCAACTGTCAGGTAGTCAGGCCTGCCCCACCTCTCGCCCCCAAACAGGCATGGGAATGTCCTAGGGGCCCATGGTCCAGGATTCACATTGATTTCGCTGGCCCTACCAGAGGGCACACTTTCCTTATTATAGTAGATGCATATTCCAAATGGCTAGAGATAATCCCTATGGCATCCACCACAACTGATGCTGTCATCAAGCAGCTTAAAAGCTTTTGTAACCCACGGGTTACCTGATGTTCTTGTCTCTGACAATGGCCCTCAATTTACATCCAACCCTTTTGAATCCTATCTAGCACAACAGGGTATCAGACATGCCCTGACAGCCCCTGGGCACCCTTCGGCTAATGGCTGGGCTGAACGCATGGTACGTTTTACCAAGGAAAAGCTTCAGCAATTGGGTCCTGGGGACATCACTGAGAAAGTTGAAAAACTTCTTAATGTTCAGCACATCACTCCTAACCCATCAACTAACTTATCCCCAGCAGAGTTGTTGATGGGTAGGAAACTTAGGTCTCCCCTTGACCACCTTCATCCCACTTACGCACCCAACGCACCACTAGATTCCACTAGCAAAGTTCGCACGTTCAGTGTGGGTGATTCTGTTTATGCTAAGAACCTTATGGGTGGGCCTTCATGGATTCCTGCTGAAATAACTCAAATCACAGGCCCTCGTTCTTACAGGGTACAAACAGAGGATGGAGTCCTCTGGAGCAGGCACATTGATCAGCTTAGATCCAGATTACCTCAGGAACATCGCAGTTGTTCCTCTCTAGTTCCCATACCTAATGCTTTTTCTAGGGGGGAGGGGAGGAACATGAGGATAATCAGCAAACAAGAATCAACCCCATGTGTAACGAGCCATTACGACAGGAACCATCCCAAAACTTGTCACAATGCCAAAATCCATCCTTACAAGTGGAAGATTGCACATCACTACCTGACTTGGGTGCTGACATTGGGCTGGAGATGGGTTGGGAGGAGAGACCAGATTGTAACAATCAAACAGGGTCTTCTTTCACAGGAAGTCCAACTAGGGAAATGTCAACAGACACATTTCCCTCTCACTGGGTGAGAACGTTAAAACTTCTGAACCACAAAGGTCTCAACGTACACGTAAGAGCCCCACCTATTTAAAAGAATACATTAGATAGGTTGGGGTTTGAGTATGGACTGAACCTAGTGGGGAGGGGTGTTATGTATGCAGGTTTGAATGTCATTGGTTAAGTTTGAACTGTTCTTGTAAAATGTCAGAAATGATTGGTTTAAAAAGTGCGGGAAAACCCTGCACTCTGATTGGCTGGCAACTGCGGCTGCTGGTTATAAGTAGCAGCCGCAGACCAGCCAAATTGGGTCTGTTATGAGCTGTAGTCACTAATAAACGCTTCACTGAAGCACTCCGTGTCTGACTCTTCATGCAAATTTAACAGGGACCACATCAGCATTTTTCCAGTCCTGTGGTATTTCCCTGGTGCTCCTGGGGCTTTGAAAGATTTTGTTTAGTAAAAGCTGTAAATAAAAGAAAGAAGCTATATCCCTATCTTCATTTTTTACATTCCCTTTTGTAAAGAATTGCCTAAATTATTCCAGCAAAAAATGGGCATAGCAAGAAGGACCATAAAGGAGTTGATAGGGTAAAGCAGTGATGAATATATGCATCAAAATATCTCCAAGACAGTAACAGATATGGAGACCATTGGAATGTTAATGCATTAATTTATATTCCTTCAATAATGGAATGCAATAAATTCTACAGTGTTACCATAACTGTACTTGCAGCAGTTGAAAATAACATTTACATATTTACATATTGGCAAAAAAATCAGAAAATAAAATACATGCTGAATGGACCTGACTTTGTAAATGACCCCCATTCTGTCAATGACCTTGGAGTACTCATCTCTAATGATCTAGGTGCCAGAGCCCACTGTAACAATATAGCCAAAAAGTCATTAAGAATTTTTAACCTAATCCTGCATAGCTTTTTCTTCGGTAATATTGTACTACTAACTAAAGCATACAAAACATTTGCTAGACCAATTCTCGAATAAGACTCATCTGTCTGGAATCTGCATTGCATATTGGACATTAATACAATCGAGAGAGTCCAGAGATATTTCACGAAAAGAGTCCTCCACTCCTCTACTCACAACAGAATACCCTGTGCCACTAGACTTGCAATTTTAGGCTTAGACAACTTAGAACTTCACTGCCTTCGGTTCAACCTAAGCATAGTACATAAAATTATCCACTGCAATCTCCTACCCATCAATGACTACTTCAGCTTCAACCACAACAATACACGAGCACACAATAGAGACAAACTCGGTAAACCACACCAAACTCGATTGCAGGTAATTCAGCAACAGAGTGGTCAATGCCTGGAATACACTACCGGACTCTGTGGTTTTTTTCCCCAAACCCCCAAAACTTTAACTTTAGACTGTCTACTGCTGTCCTCACCCCATTCCTAAGAGGTCTGTAATAAGCATACCAACGCGCCTACCATCCCTGTCCTAAAGTTCCCTTTTATTCATATCCATTTCATGTACTAATAATCATGTTTACACTTATATTTGTTACCTAATACACGCTCAACAAACAAATAAATAAAAATAAATAAATAAAACATTACCCTGAAACTTCTAATCTGATTCCAGCAATCCATCTTCTAGGCCAAGTTGCTAGGAGAAGGCATGAAGAAAACATTTGATTGACAGCCAGAGAGCTCAAGTTCTCTCTATTCAGTGATTGATTCAGAAAAGGCCTTTTATACTTTTGTTGTTATTTTAAGACCATTTCTTAAACAAGGATTTATTTATTTATGTACTGGTTAACTCAACACACTCTTGACTGATTGCCTCTTCCAATTTTTCTTCACAACAACTATAAGATATGTTGGCTGGAGAAGCATGTCCGGTCCTGTGTCAATGGATGGATGAGCATCTGTGTCTTTCTCATTTTAGTCCAGCATTTTAATTACTAAAGCATACTGACTTATTAAAGATTTGCCTTTCCATTGAGATAAACAATGTGGATTAGAGTGGTTATTTAAAATATCAAGAATTATTAATTAATAATTGAAATATTTTATTTTAAAATCCAATTGGTAAGTTGCAAATCATGAAAGTCAGCTCACTGTATGAATTAATAAAACTTGTATTTCATTTATGGATAAGAATTCTTGACACATGTCAAATGGTAGGAAAGATGGAGGAAGGAAGGAAGGAAGGAAGGAAGGAAGGAAGGAAGGAAGGAAGGAAGGAAGGAAGGAAGGAAATTGTAGCACTAAATGATAATGGAGTTGGAAATAACTAGATAAATGGGAATCATAAATAAGAAGGCTCCCCATTTCCTCAGTTCAGCCTAAAATCATAATTTGATAAAATAACTCTTTTTGAAGTGTAAGGTCCCAGAAGTTTCTCCAAGCCACTGAGATGCCAAAGAGTGAGGCTCAAGACAAGGTTTGCAAAAATAACAGCTTATTTATTATTTGGCCAAAGCAAAAAGTCTCGGTGAATACTATGTCCAAAACATACAAACAAAATGCATGTAAGGAATAGCCACACCCTGCAAGAGTGGCTCAGAGTATTATATACATATTACGCTGATAGAAATAAAGTTTATCCAATCAGAGACAAATGTTTGTTATTAATGTGGGGAATGTCTTGCCCATGCCCTCCCCTTCCTTATCCATGGAGCGTTCTTTGTCTGTGCTCTGTCCATACTTCATTATTTTACACAGTATCCCTTGTCCTTGTGTATTCATGCAGCTAGGCAGACCCCCTTATCTATGGAGTAGGATGTTCCTGGGAATTGTCTCCAAGGATCTGTTTAGCTCTGAAGCAAGTTGCAAAAGCAAGAAACCAGATAGAAAAGGATACAATTCTCTTACAGAATGAATTCCTAACAAATGATTCCCATCTTTAGCAAAATAGTACAAGCAACTTCTTTAACAGAAGCAAAGAGCAAAGGTTAAATTGATTCATGTCAATATGTCCTTTCAGAAGATTTCCACTATTGGGGGCTTATAACAATATGATTCTGACATAGCTGAAGTTTAAAATGTTTTTTTCATTAGCTGATGTTTATTGTTCAGTTCAGGTCTCATCACAATGATAAAACACTTGGGGAAAAAATACACATCAATAAACCAGCACTGGAGGAGATCATGGAGAAAACCTCCAAAGCCAACATATATTTTCCCCTTGTGCTTATATAGGTAGGAATAAAGCACAACCAAACACTGCAGAAGACCAACATACTGAAAGTTATGAATTTAGCTTCATTGAAAGTATCAGGTAACTTCCTAGATAGAAAAGCAACTGAAAAGCTGACCACTGCCAGAAAACCCATAAAACCCAACACACAGTAGAACATGGTGACTGAGCCTTTGCTGCATTCCATGATGACTTCTTCAGACATTGAGTCCACAAAATTTGGATATGGTGGGAAAATTGCCAGCCATGTGATGCAGATAGTGGTTTGAACAAGGCAACAAAAAAGAACAATGAAACTGTCCATTCCTTTCCCTACCCATTTTCTCATTCTAGATCCTGGCTTAATCGCCATGAAAGCTAGAACCACAACAAAGGTTTTGGCCAATACACAAGAAACTGCCATGGAGAAGATGATTCCAAAAGCTGGTTGTTGAAGGAGACACACAATCTTATTAGGTTTCCCAATAAATAATAAAACACAAAGGAAAGAGAGGAGGAGAGAAACCAGGAGAGCATAGGTGAGATTCCGGTTGTTGGCTTTGACAATGGGAGTATACTTGTGTTTAATGAAGATCCCAAGCACCAGAGCTGTGATAAAAGAAAAATAAAGAGCACAAATAGCTAAACTGATCCCCAAGGGTTCTTCATAGGATAAGAAAATTATGCGTTTGGGAATGCATGCATCTTTGTCATAGTTTGAATAATGACCTTCTGGACAATAAAAACAGTCTTTCATATCTGAAAAAAGAAAACAACAATTCTGTACATTGTTTTTCATTCATCAAGCATTAGTGTTGCATAACTCTAAGAGAGAAGCTAGTTATCAATAGCCATTTTAATATGAAATCATATTTACTGAAGATTACTGAGGATTAGAGAAAATTTGAGGGGCAGAAACCTTGGGCCATACCCTAAGCCTTTACCTGTCATGTGTTTCACTCTACCATGGATATCACATACTATGTATTATCTTTATATCATTCTTGATTACAAATATATATGTAATGTATTTTCACAATCCTTTTCACTGTGAATAGCTTTAAATGCAAGGCAATTTCCACACAAAGGAGAGGTTATGTTTTAATCTTTGTACACTACACAGAGTCACTTGTATGACATTGGTAGTCATATAAATAATCTAAATAAACAAATAATCCAAATAAATAACCCTGTTAATAAGATAGCTTATTCCATTACTTCTAAAAAATATTTACCTTCTTTGTTTGAAATTTTCCCTTCTGGACATGGATGGCAATCATAGCAGCAAAATGGTCTTGATTCCTTCCTAGTCTTGCTATGCCCTCTTTGGCAAGGATCATTACACAAAGAAAGGGGATGTGTCTATCCAAAAATTGAGAATATTGTTAAGATTTTTTAAAAAAACAACAACTTGTGACTAATTTCTATCTTGCTAGAGAATTTAAAGCTTAAAGACATGGAGTTAAAAAAAGACTATTGAGACATTATAACATTATTAGGGAAGAATACTTAGTCAGCAATGATTGAATGGAATATCCACCCTTCTTTGAATGTGTCCCCCGAAGATTCTTTAACTGGTTCATGAAGCCAAAGTGTTCTTCATCTTTTGATTTCTAGTGCATGAATGCAGCTGAGATCCTTTACTAGAAAGAAGATTCTTAGCATCTGTTCATCTGTTAAACTTCTAAGCAACACTATCTGGTGCCCCATGGCTTTTGTATATTTGCCAATATGCCATGCCATACAAAGCGGGGTGCTTTAATCATGATTTCATGACCACTATTTTGCACATTTTGACCCATCTGGAGGCTGTTGCTGTAGCTAAGCTCAACTTGACTATGCATATATACCCACATCTACAGTGTTGTGCATATTTGAGCATTCAATTTTCCCTTTTTCCCTTTATTTTTGCAATCATTTTCATTTGCAATTGATTTTGTGGTGGAAAAAGAGTTAATTTGCATTTTATTGTAGTCCTGTGAAAAGCAGTGTAGTTTTGCTGCAGGGAAACTTTTTGAGGCATGGAGGTGATAGAATTTATTTTTATAATGTAAACTTTTCAGCTGGTAGAGATCCATGAAGCTCTTTGGAAGTCATCTAATCATTGTATGATCAGTGGTGAAAAAAGAAGGCTTCTCTTAACCTCTTTCATCAATATTGACTGTTTGAAGAGTATCTATCTTGATGCCCTTTGGGACTGATCTATGCTAAGGAGCTGCCTAGCCCAGAAGACTAAGGTTCAGAGACATCACCAAAAGTTTGACTGATGTCACAAAGAAGGCCAAGCATTAGACAAATGATATCTCAACTGCAGTACTGATCAGAAATGATAGTTGAAGTTCACAGATCTTAAAGTTATCAAGCTTTAAAAAAAGCCAATCAAATACTGATTTAGATGATTTGGAGATATTATGTATCATCCCTATCCAGGAAAATAGAGGCTGTTATATAGGGTGATGGGACCTGAATGCTGATATATAGGGGATATCAATTTGAATATATGGGGGAAACAGTTTTAAAAAAACCCAATACACTCATAGATACATAGACACATACATACATACATACATACATACATACATACATACATACATACATACCTACATACATACAATTGCAGGCTACATTTCAAAACCAAGTTTTCAGAAAATAATTAGTGCCAAAAAGCTTTTTGGTCATGTAAATTGTAGCAATTTGTAAAATATCTGGTGTCTAATCACAAACAATAGATATATATGAATCTTTTTTCTGCTCCTAGGAAATCAGCCTTTAAAAAATATTTTATATCTAATATAAAATGAGAATTTGCTAGTCCCAGGGAAGGAGCTAAGAAAGACATTTCATTCCAGAACGTTTTTAATGTTGTTTAAATAAAAGGAAACATAGTCCTTACCTCATTCAAGTTTTTTGGCCACATGATGGAATTTTCAGAAATATTGAAGAATTTGTCTGGAGAAGCCATAGGATCTATCCTTCCAACCTGGATCCTAAAAAATGACCGGTTTGGGAATGTGACCCAGTTCTTAATATCAAATCCACCAATGAATTCCCCTTCCTTGTCAAATGAAATCTTTTCTCCAACACTGTTGTTAAATGAGACCCTTCGCAAGAAAAGATTAAGCTAAATTGAAAAGGGTGAGAGGGAAGATAAAATATAAAAGACTCATTCATCATTCTATTTCTGATCAAAGTCTATTTCATATGGACTTTATTATATTTTTAAATCATATTTCATTATTAATCCCTGAGTTTCTTAAGCACATGAAAATGTGCACATATATTTCAGTATATAATTTTATAATGGAAGGCCTTGGAAGATGTCATATAAGGAAAGGGGGTATTCTGGTTGTTAAAATCTTTTTCTTCTCTTGATATGTTTCAACCTAAAGGGAAGCATTTGTCTCCAGCAGATATCCTTCTGAGCAATAGTGAAAATAATATGAGAATATGAATGCCTGACTATAAGACCTCATTTTGAAAGTATCATCAACAGCTCTAGCACTGGAACTGATGAAAGTTCAGCAGTTCAAGTCCCACCAGCTCAAGGTTGACTCAGCCTTCCACCATTCCGAGGTTGGTAAAATGAGGACCCAGATTGTTGGGGGCAATATGCTGACTCTGTAAACTGCTTAGAGAGGGCTGTAAAAGCACTGTGAAGTGGTATATAAGTCTAAGTGCTATTGCTATTGCTAAAGAGAAGAATCCATTTCCAAACATTTGTGTGTAATGATATGCTCTTATTATTATGTGTTAATTTTCTCCTTCAGTGTGTGAGCCATATGTAGCAATGAGTATCTGAATATTTCTTGTTTGAAGGGCACTAGAGATGTTATAAATGCAGGGGATGTCTTCAATTATTTTTCTCAATTTTCAATCAAACCAATGGTCTAGTCTATATAAGGAGATTATATTATAATATAGTCAATCATCAGGACAATTAAAAATACTGAAGGAGTATCTAATTAAAAATTCTTGACATGTTAATATATAATTGCTTCTTAAATCCTCTGTGGTCCTAAGATAGTATAAAAATGTATATATATGTATCCCTTAATTATTATGTATATATATGTGTGTGTGTGTGTGTGTCTATGTATGTATATGTATGTATATATATATGTATGTATATATATGTGTGTTTGTGTGTGTGTATGTGTGTGTGTATACACACACACACACACACACACACACACACACACATATATATATATATATATATATATATATATATATATATATGTAGGTCTTGGTGTATTCGGGTCTTGTCCCGTGTATATATATATTCGTAGATTTTCACGGGTAAAGGTATGTAGGTCTTGGTGTATTCGGGTCTTGTCCCGTGTAAGATTGAGAATACCTTGGCAACATTTCGACAAAATCTCATCCGTCATCTTCAGGCTGGTGTCTTCAGCTTCGTTCTCCTGGGAGAAGTGTGTGATCGTGGCTGTTTTTCCCTTTTAAACTCTAGAGTTGGATGTGTTGTTACTTTTTGATTGGTTTGTGGAGTTGATGTATGCAGATTGGATGGCTTTTTCCTGAGACCCTGTGTGGCTGAGGTGCTGGCTGTGTGTCTCTCAGCCTTTTGTGTTGTAACGACCTGGGTAATGGGCTGTGTGATGACCAACTTACACAAAGAAGAACAAAAAGCACTCAGCAACTTGAGGAAAGACCACAACATAATCATCCTCCCAGCAGACAAAGGCAACGCCACAGTCGTGATGAACACATCTGACTACCAATCCAAACTATCCAACCTACTCCAAGACCCCACCTACAAACCTCTAAACACAGACCCCACCACCTATCTGGAGAAAACCACCAAATCCAAAATAAAAGCCTCGCCCATCAGTGAAGAGATCTAACAAAGAATCATCCCCAGAGAAAAATCATCTAGATGCCCTAAGCTCTATGGCCTCCTCAAGATACACAAAGAAGGAACACCACTCAGACCCATAGTCAGCTCCATAGGCTCACCTCTACAGAACCTAGCCAAATTTCGCCAAACAACTCCAGCCCTACACAGAATCCATCACCTCACACATACAAAATTCTTTCCACTTCATAGAAACAATAAAGAAACAAAACCTACAACCCAGCGACCTACTTGTGAGCTTCGATGTCATATCCCTCTTCACTCAAGTACCTATTAAAGAAGCCTTGACAGCTATCCAAAACAAATACAACCCCCCTAAGCACATCCTAGATCTGACCAACCATTGCCTTTCCAACACGTTTCATCCACAATGGACAAAGATATAAACAGATAGAAGGAGCACCTATGGGATCACCCTCTCACCCATCATCACTAACCTATACATGGAACATTTTGAAACCAATGCTCTAGACAAATCCGAATACAAACCCAAACTCTGGCTTAGATATGTAGATGACACTTTAATAATTTGGCCACACGGGAAAGAAAAACTGGACAACTTCCTCACACATCTCAACAGCCTACACCCCAAAATACAATTTACCATGGAAACAGAAACCAACAATCAACTTCCGTTCCTGGACGCCCTTATTTACAAAAACCCAACGGCTCCCTAGGACACACCATCTACCAGAAAAAGACACACACTAACCGCTACTTAAATGCACAATCCCATCACCACCCTGCACAGATCAACTCCGTAGCCAAGACCCTCATCTCCAGAACCAAACGCCTAGCTGACAAAGACCACTTGAGAACAGAATTACACACCCTCACTAACGTATTAATGTCCAATGGATTCCAAAGAAGCACAATCACCAACCTAATCCGAAGGAGACTCCCCAAAACCAAGACACAGAACAGGACAATGGCATCGCCTTCCTCCCTTACATCAAAGGCACCACAGATAAAATCAGCAAAATTCTCCACAAACACAATATCAGGACAGCCTTTGGCACTGACCAAAAATAGCCAACATCTTAAGAAACCCCAAAGACAAGATCCAGCTAGAAAACCAAGGAGTTTACAAAATACCATGCAAAATTTGCCCAGCCACATACATTGGACAAACCAACAGGAGAATAAATGCACGCATCGCAGAACACAAGAACGCAGTCAGAAAAGAAGAAAAACTTCCTCCCTTTTCCAGCACCTTAAAGCCACAGGACATGAAATTGATTTTGAGGGATCCAAACTTATCTCCAATACTGAACACAAAGAATAATTAGGGAAGCCATCGAAATAGAGAAACACCCCATAACATGAATAAACGGGATGATACTTCCCGCCTACCAGACATCTGGAAACTAGCCCTGGTCAACAAACGAGTCCCAGCCACGAAAACCAACACGGACCCAAAATAACACAGGATGCCACCACCAATCTCCTTCACCAGACTCAAACCCAAGCCCACGCCACAGATGAAAGGCAACCACCATCCAGAAACCAGACCATGGCTGCAACACCAGCTGCTACACCCCCTCAACCCCCAAACTAAGCAAACTGACACACGCTATAAACACATAGCCAGACCTCAAACTCGAGCCAAACCAAGGCCCAGAATGTCACATCACAGCCTTCCACCCAGGATACTACATCACAGAACTCAGGAGATCACAACACAAAACATCAGGAGGTTGCAACACAGACAACGACCCAGGAGATTACAGCACCACACCCAGGACGTCACAACAATAGAACTCAGAAGGTCATCACACAGCCCATTACCCAGGTCGTTACAACACAAAGGCTGAGAGACACACAGCCAGCACCTCAGCCACACAGGGTCTCAGGAAAAAGCCATCCAATCTGCATACATCAACTCCACAAACCAATCAAAAAGTAACAACACATCCAACTCTAGAGTTTAAAAGGGAAAAACAGCCACGATCACACACTTCTCCCAGGAGAACGAAGCTGAAGACACCAGCCTGAAGATGACGGATGAGATTTCGTGAAGCGTTGCCAAGGTATTCTCAATCTTACGGGACAAGACCGAATACACCAAGACCTACATATATATATATATATATATATATATATATATATATATATATGTATGTTTTCGAGAGATTTTCATGGGTAAAGGTATGTAGGTCTTGGTGTATTCGGTCTTGTCCGTAAGATTGAGAATACCTCCATTTCAACGAGAGGACGTAGGAGACGTAGGAGAGGACGTAGCTACGTGAGAGCGGGTGACCCTAAACAGGGCGGCGACTATCTGCGGACAATATGAGAGCGGAGAGATAAGACCTTCTCACCACTCTCATAGCTACCAGGTAAGTCCTAATATAGGCTCTTAACTGGGCTCGATCGGAGTCGGAGCGGGTGGACCTCCACCTGTTCTCTAAGCCCCTCCGATGGCGCTTCATCTCCCGGAGCTCCTCGGTATACCAAGGAGCCATCTGGGATCCACAACGTGTGAGGGGACACATGGGGACAACTCTGTCGAGGGCATCCAGATGCCGGCTGCTGCGGCCACCAGGGCCTCGGCAGAGTTGTGGGCAAGGGAAGTGGGGAAAAACCCTAGCTCTGCCTGGAACCTCTCAGGGTCCATCAGGCGTCTGGGGCAGAACCATCTAAGTGGCTCCTCATCCCAGCAGTGTGGGGCAGCTTGTTGGAAGACCAGCCACAGGAGATAATGATCAGACCATGGAACAGGTAGGGCCATAAAATTGGCCTCCCCTCGATCATTACGCCACTGCTCCGAGACAAAAACCAGGTCAAGAGTGTTACCCCCCTCATGAGTCGAGCCTTGAATTATTTGGGTCAGGCCCATGGCCGCCATGGAGGCCATGAATTCCCAGGCCAAACCCGACGCCTCCCCCAGAGAAGGCAAGTTAAAATCACCCAGGACTATAAGCCCTGGGAATTCCACCGCCACCTCCGAAAGGACATTGAGAAGCCCGGGCAGGGCCGCTGCCACACAGCTGGGGGACAGGTATGTGAGCAGCAGACCCACCCAACCATCAGGCCCCCACCTCAGGAGAAGGGTTTCACTCCTGCCTATCTCAGGAACAGAGATCTCCCTAGGAATCAAGGTCTCCCGAATAACAACAGCCACCCCCCACCCCTCCCCAGGGCTCATGACCGGTGTAAAACCTGGTATCCTGGGGGGCACAGTTCCACCAGAGGGACTCCGCCCTCTGGCCACACCCAGGTCTCGGTGATGCAGGCCAGGTCCGCAGCCTCCTCCTCAATCACTTCACAGAGGAGGGAAGATTTGTTAGCCACAGACCTGGCATTAAAATACACCAGTCGGAGCCCCGGGGTCCCAGTTCTGAAGTCCCCAGGAAATTGGGAGGAGGCACTAGGGTCGGAGCGTGCCACTGCTCTAATACCGCGGGGGCGTGCTCCCAACACATGATATGGCCCTATGCCTCGTTGTCCCCTGCCAATCCCAACCACCCTGGGAATCGCAGTTCCCGCCCCACTCCCTGGGGTCCCACCGGCCCCCCCACCCCCCTGCCATGATTCTGGGCCAGGATGCACCGTACCTCCTCGTAATCCTTTCCCATCCCCCTCCCTAACCTTCTTAAAAAATTATCTAAAAATGTAACTAATGGGGCCCTTGTGACCCTCTTTTCCCCTTTCCTAGAGCCCCAACCCCAACCCCTTATCCTGCCATGCCATCTCTCTGGATTCCATGATCCGTCCTCGAGATAGGCCAATGACAATATAATAGGCCACACCCAGGAGAGAGGAGACTCCCTTAGGGCCTGAAGCTCTGCTACCGAATAAGTCCAAGTCATTCAGATGTAAACATATGAGCAGGAGGAACAGAGGGTCTGTAGATGGAACAAACAATGTCCAGATCATAAATCTTGGTTGGGTCCTAAATGTTCTCAATCGGGTAGTCCAGGTCCAAGTCCAGGTTGCCCTCTCACTGCAACCCTGTGGCCGATGTTCAGGGCCTCTGCCAGGACTAAGCCTCAGTCTCTCACTGCGGGCAACCCCGAAAAATATCATTAGGACAGATGACCAGACGATGTTAAATGGCTCCCAGAAGGAAAAAGTGCATCCCTCCCGCTGCTCTCTCACCACAGCAGGGGGCGCAACAAAGTCCAACAGCCACAGACCAAGCACAAGGGTATACAAGCAGTACTGGAAATCATCCAAGCCTAGGTCCCTGGAGTAGCCAAAACAGCTCATCTGAGGTCTGCAGCTCAGAATTGATGGTCCTGACCCAGTAACTGCATCCTCCTTGTCCAGCATAGATGGTACAAATAATACACGTGGAGCAGATGGCATAAATAGGGCAGGTCGTTGGAAAGACCAAGCAAAAAGTAAGCAGTGCGTTCTAAAGAGCCATAGGGGGGGCAGTAGGGCAGCGGATGGGTAATGCACCAGCGGTAACCGACCTGCGGGAAGGCTAGAACCAGCAGAGACAACGAGACCCTCTCCAGTGACCATCCTCAAGACTCCCACCTCTGCCTGCTGGCTTTTCGTCTCCACTGCCATTGGGACCGTCGTCACCATCACCATTGCCACAATCTTAATCAGCACGGCCATCATCGACTTCAAGGTGGAGCCAAAACCACCGCCCGTAAATCCCAGCCGAGGGATAGCCGCCGCTGCCGCCGCCCCCAAAACAGCAATGTCACACCTGGGCTCCACGAAACACAGAGGCCTGGGAGAAGACATCACAGAGCTCGTCATTCACCACCTCACCACGAGCTCTGCGGATTTCAACTGCCTCCCTCAGCAATCCGGCACCAGAACCAGGGAAGGGGGGTAACAAACACCCCTCCAAGCACCCTCTCGGACTAAAAAGACCCTCAAACACTCCCGGACCTCAGTAGTGAGCGGCCATCTTTGTCGGGCATGCACAGATTAATTAAGGGATACACACACACACACACACACACACACACATCCCTTAATTATTCTACTTTTCTTTGGAGTGAGCCTTCTAATTGGCCCATAGACTGAACTTGCAGATCTCCAGCACATCTCTGATCTAAACTTTACCTGCCACAATTGCTGGTTCTGAAGATTGGGGCCTCTTCTGCCCACAATAAGGTTGTGCTTAAGTTTTGACGAATGCATTGCCTCCAAAGCATAAGCTACAGCATATACAGCATTGTATACATTATAGCTGTGGGCAGTTGTGCTAAGTTCAAACACAGATGCAGGAAGGGTTACCATCTTCTCCTTCCTTGTACAGATTGTGCCATGTTTATTACCTAGGTCAGAGCTGTGAAACAAGCACCTGAATGCATGCTCCCAGAAATTCCTTAGAAACCCATCGTGTTCCACAGCTGTTGGATTTCTGAACAGAAGAAATTCCTGGAAGCCTGGCACCTCCTTTGAATGAACTGCAAAGGACAAAGCATTCTGGAGGAAATTTACATCCCAATCTCTTTGGATAGAAATGGACGTGAAATCCATTTCAGCATTCATGATCCAGATCTTTGTCTTCACTGACATATTCTCTATTTCTGAATACTGCACTAACATTTTTAAAAAGTTCATGGATTCCATTGCACCATATAAGGCAATCACCTTGGCTGTGCTTTTTGCTATAATAGAGTAGGTTTTGTATGTTTCTTCCATCACATCTGTAAAATCACTGTAAAAAGCTACATTTGGGAACTTCCCTATGAAATCAAAGCAGATGTCCTGCTGGGAAAACATGGGGAGCACCTCCTGTACAAATTTCTCCCCTTTGTCATCATTCACAGCAAGAACTCCGACCCAGATCCATCCAAAGTATAGCAATAGCTGGAGGAGGCCCTTATGTTGATGGGATTCATTTGGAAACATTTGTTGGAAGAAAACTGCTTGAGTCTCTTTATCCATGATTGGAGCAGAACCATAAGTCAGCTAAGAAAAAAAATGATAGGGAAGAATGAAGAATGTTTTTTCCATCTTAACAGTGCTAGATTTTTTTTCCTTCTCTTTTCCTTGAAATCAGGGTTGACCCCTGATGATTGCCTCGAGAGGTTGGCAAGATTTCAGAAGTGGTTTGCTATTTGCTGCTTCCTAGGGCAAAGCAAGAATGACTGAGATCAATTTAGCTTCATGCTTAAGGTGGGACTAAAATTCACATCTCCCAGTTTCAGGCCCAATGTCTTAAACCAGTGGTGGCAAACCTTTTTGGCACCAAATACCAAAATGGGAGCGTGTGCATGTGCACATGCACTGTAAACTGGAAGAGCAGCTACCTGGTGCATCATGCAGGAACGCTGGAAACTGGAAGCTCAGCATGCACATGTCGCAACCTGGAAGAGCAACGGGCAATGGCTGGCATGCCCAGAGAGATGGCTCTGTGTGCCACTTCTGGCATGTATGCTGTAGGTTTGGCCTTAAACCCTATACCAAACTCACTCTCTTAATAGTGTTATGCTTTTTAAATTATAATGCCTATTTTCAAAAATCAGTGGGGAGGTTTCATGGATATACTCATGATGTTTATGAGCAAATTGGACAATTGCTGTGCTGTTTCAAAAGTCTTCTGAAGCCAGGGTTTGTGTCCTTTCTTCCTCTCCTTTTTTCTCTCTCTCCCTTCCTACCTCCTTCCATGTATCTATCCATCCATATATCTCATTCACTTTCTCTTCCCTCC
>SOZL01000351.1:0-14339 GCA_009733165.1 Naja naja | reverse complement strand
CAGGTCCCGGCGGAAGGAGCGGAGGTCAGGGCCAAACGGAGATCGACCGGGGAGCTGATTCCAAAGGGCAGGGCTCCCACAGAGAAGGCCCTAGCCCTGGGGACCGCCAAGCCTACAATATCGACTGACGGCCCCCAAGAAGGCCCCTCCTATGAGAGCCGAACAGGCGATCGGAGAGTGATGCTGGCGGGGCGCTTCCCGCAAGTACCCTGGACCCAAGCCATTAAGGGCTTTGTAAGTTGTAACTAATACCTTGAAGGCGACCCGGGAGGCAACGGCAACCAATGCAAGCGCGCAGGAGGGGTGTAACATGGAAGTATCGGGATACCCCCATCACAACCGCGCGGCTGCATTCTTGCACAGTGAAGCCTCGGACCCGTCCGCAAGGGAAGAAGCCCCATGTAGAGAGCATTGCAGTAGTCAATCCTAGAGGTGAAACATTGCAGTAGTCAATCCTAGGGTGACAAGCGCGCGAGTAACGTTCGAAGGGCATCTCGGTCCAAATAAGAGGGCTGAAGCTGGCGAACCAGCCGACCTGGGCAAAAGCCTGCCACAGCTCCCATGCTCCTCCAAACGAGCTGTGAGTCCAGGAGGACACCCAGGTTTCTCCGCCCTATCCACGGGGCAACACCTCTCCCCATGACCAAAGATGGTACATCCAATAAAGCCGAGATGCCGGTAGAACAGCCACTCCGTCTTGGTGGGGTTGAGCTGAAGCCTGTTACTACCCATCCAGACCCGTACCGCCTCCAGGCACGGGACATCACGGAGAGAGCATCACTGATCTGGCCTGGGTGGAGATATAAAGCTGGGTATCATCAGCATACTGATGATACCTCACTAAAACCTCGGATGATCTCACTGGGTTTCATGTAGATATTAAACAGGAGAGGCGAAAGGACAGACCCCTGCGGCACCCACAAGTGAGGGTCTGGGGCCGAGACCTCTGCCCCCTGCCAACACCGACTGCGGCCGAAAGGAAGGAGGAGAACCAGCGTAAGCGGTCCCCCACCCCAGTCCTCTAAGCGCTGCAGAAGGATACCATGGTGATGGTATGAGAAAGCCGCTGAGATCTAAAGGACTAGGACAGAGGAAAAGCCCTGTCGAGCCCTCAGAGATCATCCATCAGTGCGACCAATGCTGTCTCCGTGCTGTGTCCGGCCCTGAAGCCCGACTGATCTGGGATCTAAATACTCAGTTTCCTCCAGGAACAAGGGAAGCTGCTGAACCCCAGCTCTCAACAACCTTAGCTAGCGAAGGTTGGAGACAGAGACGATAGTTGTTCAAACGGCCGGGTCCAAGGCAGGCTTCTTGAGGAGGGGCCTCACCACCTCCTCTTTCAAGCGGCAGGAAAGACTCCCTCACTCAAAGAAGCATTAACAACTGCCTGGAGCCAGCCGCCAGCGTAACCTCCCTGGAGGCATATACCAACCAGGAAGGGCACGGGTCCAATAAACCGCGTGGTGGAAGACAGCCTCGCATGATCCTGTCCACCTCATCGAGGGAGACCAGGTCAAACTCAACCCAGGTAGATTCCACCAGACTCACCGCCACCCCATCATCAGACCACTGCCAATCAGAGTCCAAGCCAGCAGATTCGGCGACCTTATCCGCCAGATGTAGACTAAATTCCTCTGCTCTGCCCTGCAGCGGGTCATCCCCCTCAATTGAAGGAGGGGCGGGTCACCCGAAACAGGGCAGCAGGGCGATCATCGGCAGCGCAATCAGGCGGAGAAGTAAGCACGCCTCGCCGTCCTGATTGCTTCCAGATAGGCCCCTAATATAGGATCAACTGGACACGGTCGGTCGAGTGGCTGGACCTCCATCTGCTCTCCAGGCATCTTCTCCGCCGTTTCATCCCCGGAGCTCCTCGGAAAACCAGGGGCCCATCGGGGTCTGGCGGGGAAAAGGCCGCAAAAGACAACCGGTCGAGCACCTCCGATGCCGCCCTTTGCCAGGCGGCCGTCAGCGTCTCGACCGAGCTGTGGTCGAGGGAGGCGGGCAAGAACCCCAGCGCCGTCTGAAACCTATCCGGGTCCATTAGGCGTCTGGGGCGGAACCATCGTGTAGGCTCCTCATCCCAGCAGTGAGGGACAGCCAATTGAAAGACCAGCCGCAGGAGATAGTGATCAGTCCACGATAAAGGGAGGGTAGATGGAGAGCCTTCTTATGACTATAACTTGGTTGCTTGTATCTTATGATTTATATTGGTTTATTTAGTATTGTTGCATGATTTATATCGATTGCTTATTTAGTATCCTATGATTATCACTTATGATTATGAATATATTTTATCTCATGATTTATCTCCTGTTGCTTGTATGTACACAGAGAGCTTATGCACTGGAGACAAATTCCTTGTGTGTCCAACCACATTTGGCCAATAAAGAATTCTATTCTACTCTATAAATCCATAGGACTTGACCTATTCAAGCAACTTTTGACAATCTGGCTGGCTTCACCCTCATTCCCACCCCCTTTTCCTTCTCACTCTCCCCAGTTTTATACATTTGGAGAGCTTGCATAAGGCTACAATTTCTCTTCACTTCTAACTCAGCCTCTTCTCCCCAGTAACCTCAGTTCCTTGCATCATCTCTCCCTGCATCTCTTCCCAAATCAAAAGTGGCAGCTGTGATTTATAGGCTACCATGCTGAGAGGCTTCTCAATTTCTATTTATTTGGAAAGCAAGGCTGGGAAGAGAAAGCCAGAGGATTCCAAAGTCCTGCGTAGAGGGTTAAGAGGGGGACAAGGGGAAGAAGAGGCCACCGGACAAGTCTGAGCAAAGGGAAGTGAGTGAGACCAAGGCCTCCCGGGCATGTGAGGGATTGTGGAGGTGATAAATGGATCCCAGACTGTTGCTTCCAGCGAGGTCTCGACCTGTTGTTGTTTGGAGGAGACATTGGGTGTGTTCTTGTCTCAGCCTCATACCAATGCAATGCTGTTCAAATCAGCTAGAGAGAGGAAACAAAGCTACCTTTTTTGGTTAAAACATGAGATATTTGCTATCTCACTTTCAACATACACAGTACATGACAAGTTTATCGTTAAATCATATAAATCCAGTTCTCACTTTTTCTGAGGCTGATCAGCCACCCTTGTCCTCATGATAACAGCCCCCAGTTTTTGTCTAGCAAAGTACATTACACCTTTTCTGCTTTCATAAACCCTTATTCACCATAACAGAGTCATCAACAGAAGCATCCTGGCTAGCCTAACTTAAATAAATGCCAGATTAAGCCTCTTCTAGTTTAACACTAAAAAAAAAGGGCATGGAGGCAGGGTTAGGCAAGTCGTACAAAGTTTTCTCCACAGCCTTTTCTGGTTCAGACCACACTTACTACTCACTACTCACAGGGTGGTTGGGTGAGAATCCAGAAGTATACAGTGGCATAATGGTGGCAGTGTTGGTAGCTCCCAGTAATTCAAGTTGAAACAGTTTATGTCCGGGATGTGATATTTACAGACCCCTCACATCCCAGACATAGACATAAACTGTTTCAATTCCTACCCTCAAAACAACGCTGTAGAGCACTGCACACCAGAACAACTAGACACCAGGACAGTTTTCCCCCCTATGCCATCACTCTGCTAAACAACTAATTCCCACAACACTGTCAAATTATTTACAAAGTCTGCACTACTACTACTATTAATCTGCCCATCACTCCTTATCACCCATCCCCTCCACTTGTGACTGTATGACTGTAACTTTGTCACTTGTATCCTTACGATTTTTATTGACTGTTTCCTAGTATGATTTGGTTGCTTATTGTACTCTATGACTATCATTAAGTGTTGTACCTTATGATTCTTGACTCTTGACTCTTTTCTTTTATGTATACTGAGAGCATTTGCACCAAAACAAATTCCTTGTGTGTCCAATCACACTCGGCCAATAAAGAATTCTATTCTAATTCAACTCTCTCAACCATTATATAAAATTTCCTTTTCTTAGGGGAACTTTCCTAACAGTGAGCACAATTAACTGGTGGAACAGCTTGCCTTCAGAAGTTGTGGATGCTCCATCATTGGAGGCTTTCAAGAAGAGACTGGACAGCCACCCATCTGAAATGGTATAGGATCTCCTGTTTGAGAAGGGGGTTGGGACTAAAAGATCTTCAAGGTCCCTTCCAACTCTGTTGTTTTGTTTTGTTTTGTTTTGTTCTGTTCTGTTCTGTTCTGTATATAAGGAGATGCATGCATCAAAAATGCTAGGATAAATTTTAAAACGTCTAGCCCAGTATTCACCATTCCTCTTTTCTACCAGGGTTTCTCATGTGATCTTTCTTCTTACTGTTCCCATGTTGTGCATTCCATGGATATTGTATGTAGGCTTATTTGGAAGCTGCATTGGGTATGGCTCCAGAAGGAAGACCTCTGCCTCCTGCCTAATTATATTAGGAATTGTAATTATGACCATTGCTCCCATCTGTCATTTTTTAAAACAAGCAATCCTCATCCAGGAATCTTACTTTGTTCCTCTCCCAAAATTATGGTTACATTGCCCATCATCCACAGCATTGGCTCATGATAGCTGATGGGGGAGGGAGGCATCTCTCTTACCTCTTGAGCTACTATCAATTCAAATATGACAGACCCATTTCTATCCAGTACATAAAATACATCTGACAACATAACCCACATAGGAGGTACTTAGGTACTACTAGACTTTAGCCCATTATTTCCTCTGCCTTGCCAGGGTGAGCAAATTAGAAGTGACTGAATTAATGATAAGGAAAGAATGAGTGATAGAAAGTCTGAAGGAAGTTAAAGACGGTTACTACCAGGAGCATTCCATTGAAGTACCTGGGAATTAAAAGAAGGAAATGGGCAGGAAAATCCTCTAAGGGGCTCACCATTACCAGAGCAAATGGCAATGTCTTATTCACCATTAAACAAGGAGGCATTACCTCTGAAAGCACAAATCAGCATTTGCTACGGTTAAAAGAACTGCGGGAGATACCATACATCCTTCCAGAGTTTCCACTTGGGAATGAAAACACAGATACAATTAATGGAATTTGACAGCAGTTTCTCATTACAACTGGAGAGAGTCTTTGGGGACTTGTCATAAGAACCAAGAGGCTGATTTCATATACAGGAAGTATCAGTACTATATCACCCAATCTCCTTTCCAGTGCCTCTCAATCCCAGTGAGATGTTCAGAACATGTTTATATAATTCTGTTGCAGTTTATTAAACTCACGGGATAAATAAAACTATAGGGAGCATTACTTGGGTCTGTCTATCTTTTTATCTATCCATCCAACTGATTCATAAAGCCACCTAATTTGCAAAACAGTTCTGAGCAACTTAGTTTTCAGAAAAACAACAACAACAAAAAACAAGGAAGCAAACAATATAATGAACAGCTGGAACAGAAACAAAATCCAGAATAATTTAATAATAAAGTAACTGGGACCATCGAACATATATCTCATTCAAGATCTTTCATTCTGGGTGGGCTTCTCCCATATCATGGCCAATGCCTGGTTTTCAGTGCTTTTCAAAGGGCCGACAAAATATATCTTCTACATCCTACCAGTTGTAAGTGTGAAAAATGGTCATGTCACTTTTTTCTGTGCTGTGTAACTTCAAACAGTTACTGAATGAACCGTTGTAAGTCGAGGGCTACTTATACTTTTAAGGGGATGCTGGCAGTTGTAGACCAGCCATATCTAGATACATAGTTGGAGGGATTTATTCTATGATCCAAAATCTATGGATGCAATGATTATTCTTCCAAGACGTAAGATATGTTACACTAAAGTTTATGATGGTATAATGCACCTGCCATCCTTGTGGACAATAGGTAACTTTTATAAGCAATTTATAAAATAGCTAACGAAGAGTATAAGCCATTATAGTTTTGATGGCTGAAAATCTATATGTATGAATAGATGTTTCTTTGTTGACTCGGGAGTCTGACACACTCATAAACAAGGTGGGGGAGACATTCATTGCAAACTCATTCATCCTCCCAGCCTATTTCATTCAGTTTTGGATGAATGAATACACACTTCATGCAAACCCAGGCTGGTGTGAATCAAAGGAAATATTTACTCAGTGATAAAAAGGCAGATCGCGGAATTAACTGAGAATGGCATAGTGAGAGTTGTTCTCGATGAAAGTGATAAGCCTTTCCCTACTTGTACCCAGCCATGATGGAAACTTAGCTTGACATCTTTTGCTTGTTGTTTTGTCCTTTCAACCTGTCTTAGCTCAGGGAAACAAGTTCTCCTCAAGCAGGACTAAAGTGATGTTTTTCCTGTCCTGCCCACCCCGCCTCTTATTTTGGTACCATCTAAAGGAAGACTGTCCTGCTTTACCTTGCTACCTTGAGGGAAGTCAGGGGACTATAGCAATGGGGATCAGAGACAATAAATGTGGGATAGGAGGAATCAGCAATGGGAAGTTTCATCTGATAGAGCAGGGGTCTCAAACTTGGCTTTAAGACTTGTGGACTTCAACTCCCAGAATTCTCCAGCCAGCTATGCTATGTTATGCTGGCTGGAGAAGTTCTGTGATAGAGTTTTCTTCTGAGTAGGAGATAGGTGGATGGAACTTTAACTCAGCGGTGGAGAAAGTCTCTACTTTCACCCTGATCCTTTTTGTTATGTTTTTTTTAACATTTGTAAAACAAATCCAGAGACATTTGGGGCATCAGCTCCCATCCGCTTCAGACAACACAGCAAAGGGAAAGGCCTGCAGGGCTTTTAACCTAAAACGTATCAACAGGTTCTGCAACCAGAACTTGTTACAACTTCTGGGCCTTCATCAGTGTTGCTTTTAGAACACCAGGAGGCAATGAGGCGTCTTCTCAAGAGGAAGTGCTGGCAAAGGTGATTTTCAGCTGCTACTAACCTCAGACGAATGGAAATTATGCTAAAGAACCTGGTTGTGCAATGCTCACGGCTCAGCGAGACATGCTTAGATTGGAAGTTATGACTTTTGATAACAACCAAGCTGGTGATCTTCCTAGAATTGTATTTGGGTGGTGAATTGGAATGATCGGTAGATTCTTTAGTGAGTGAAATAACCTCTGGATAACAGCTGGGATAGCTGACCAGACGGAACACCCATGCTGTGGTTTAGCCTAGACTCCTAATGGGATAAATTAAAGGCAGTGTTTCTTCTTAGGGCACTGATCCCAGATTTCTCAATCTCAGTGACTCCAGGCCCTTCCTGTTGATCTTCCTGAATTAATGGAGACAAGTTAATCCCTACTTAGACAGTGAGGCTCATGAGTGGATGCCCATCCTTCCCTCTCCAATTCACTAAAGTCAGGGAAGATTTGAACTGTCCATATTTTATAGGAATAGTCGCAAATTTACAATGAACTATGCAAGGCATAGCAGGGGAAATTGTGACCAGTCTAAGGAGTGCTGTGGCCTCGCACTCCATTTTAAATACTTCATTGTCTTTAAGCTGACTGCAGCAGGTGGCAGTGCCTACCTGATCTTGGTTGACCTAAAAAAGCTAAACAAGGTTGGACTTGGATAGTTTGCATGGAAGATCTCTGGGAAATTCCAGGGCTAGACAAGATGAAGTCAAACAAACATCCTGGAAGAAAGCAACGGCAAATCATTTCTACATTGTTACTTTAAAAATACGCAGGTGTTCAGATGGTTACCAAGAGTCAAGCTTGACCTGAGGGTTTCTGTGTGCATGTATGCCTTTGAATCATTGTTGGCCCCTGAAGACTGTGTGGATAAGTCCCTGCAGTTTCCTTGGCAATGCTTTTCAGAAGTGCTTTACCATTATCTTCTTCCTGGGGCTGAAAGAAAGTAACTGACCCAAGGTCATCCAGCTAGTTTGTACATGAGGCAGGATTTGAACTCACCATCTCCTGGTTTCTAGCCTGATGCCTTAACAACTACCAAATTGGCACTCTATCTTTACTATGTCTTTAAGCCAGATTTGGATAACCCTTCAAATTAAGGGGTCTTTCAAACAGGAGGCTAAATACTGTGTTATGGGAGCCTCTTTTTCGTTTCATCGGAACTAGTATAAAATCATTTCCCATAAATTGTTCTTCTGGTTTTATTAATATATCCAAGTAAGTATCAGCCAAAATCAGTATTTTTATTAAATGATCTCTAAATCCAACAGCCTGCAGCTACTCCCTTGACTCTTATAAGCCTCCATTTCAGGAAAGTACATCCAGTTATATTCATTTTAATTGATAGAAGCTTCCATCAATATCTCTAATCTCTCTAACTCCCCATATTTTGTATCCTTCCTGACATCACTGGTTAACATTCTGCCCTGAGTGACTTATTAGTACAAATTCATTTTGTAGGAGTTCATTTGCAGGGTAACATTTTGCAAATGGATGTTAGTGTTAGATTCTCTGTTTGTAGGAATCAGTGTTCAATTCAATCTTGCAAGGAAGCCCCTATCTTCCTACTCCATTTACAGAGTTTGTGTGAATGGAGCAAACTGGCCAAAGAACTCTTTCTTCAGTCCCTGGATCAGAGGTGGTATTCAGAAAGGTTCTGACCAGTTCTGGAGAACCGGTAGTGGAAAATTTTGAGTAGTTCAGAGAACTGGCAAAGACCACCTCTGACTGGCCCCGCCCACATCTATTCTCTGCCACCTGAGTCCCAGCTGATTGGCTGGGTCTTCTTTTGTTGCCCTGCACAAGAGAAAGGAGCTGGAAAGCAGGTTAGTGGGCTAGGGAGGGAATGGGATTTTCCAGTAACCTTCCCCCAGGATTGGGGAGGGAATGGGGATTTACAGTATCCTTCTCCTGCCATGCCCACCAAGCCATGCCATGCCATGCCGACCAAGCCACGCCCACAGAACCTGTAGTAAATTTTTTTGAATCCCACCACTGCCCTGGATAACAAGCAACACCATCGGGTGGCAGTTGGAGCACAAATATCTCTAGATGAATGTCATCCCCACAAGGTAGTCCAGACAAGAAGCACAATCATGTCTTCTGCTCTGTCTTTATTTTAAGATTACATTAACAGAATCTTGCAAGACTGTATGCATCCTCCACCTTCTTTTATTCTCTGTGTTATGTTTGCATGAAGAGTCAGACATGAAGAGTCAGGAGTGCTTCAGTGAAGAGTTTATTAGTGACTACAGCTCATAACAGACCCGATTTGGCTGGGCTGCGGCTGCTACTTATAGCCAGCAGCGCGGTTGCCAGCCAATCAGAGTGCAGGATTTTCCCTTTTTAAACCAATCATTTCTGACATTTTACAAGAACAGTTCAAACTAAACCAATGACATTCAAACCTGCATACATAACACCCCTCCCACTAGGTTCAGTCCATACTCAAACCCCAACCTATCTAATGTATTCTTTTAAATAGGTGGGGCTCTTACGTGCGTTGAGACCTTCGTGGTTCAGAAGTTTTAATGTTCTCACCCAGTGAGAGAGGAAATGTGTCTGTTGACATTTCCCTACTGGGACTTCCAGTGAAAGAAGACCCTGTTTGATTGTTACAATCTGGTCTCTCCTCCCAACCCATCTCCAACCCAATGTCAGCACCCAAGTCAGGTAGTGATGTGCAATCTTCCACTTGTAAGGATGGATTTTGGCATTGTGACAGGTTTTGGGATGGTTCCTGTCGTAATGGCTCGTTACACATGGGGTTGATTCTTGCTTGCTGATTATCCTCATGCTCCTCCCCTCCCCTAGAAAGGCATTAGGTATGGGAACTAGAGAGGAACAATTGCGATGTTCCTGAGGTAATCTGGATCTAAGCTGATCAATGTGCCTGCTCCAGAGGACTCCATCCTCTGTTTGTACCCTGTAAGAACGAGGGCCTGTGATTTGAGTTATTTCAGCAGGAATCCATGAAGGTTCACCCATAAGGTTCTTAGCATAAACAGAATCACCCACACTGAACATGCGAACTTTGCTAGTGGAATCTAGTGGTGCGTTGGGTGCGTAAGTGGGATGAAGGCGGTCAAGGGAAGACCTAAGTTTCCTACCCATCAACAACTCTGCTGGGGATAAGTTAGTTGATGGGTTAGGAGTGATGTGCTGAACACTAAGAAGTTTTCAACTTTCTCAGTGATGTCCCCAGGACCCAATTGCTGAAGCTTTTCCTTGGTAAAAGCGTACCATTCGTTCAGCCCGGCCGTTAGCGAAGGGTGCCCAGGGGCAGTCAGGGCATGTCTGATACCCTGTTGTGCTAGATAGGATTCAAAAGGTTGGATGTAAATTGAGGGCCATTGTCAGAGACAAGAACATCAGGTAACCCGTGGGTTACAAAAAGCTTTTAAGCTGCTTGATGACAGCATCAGTTGTGGTGGATGCCATAGGGATGACCTCTAGCCATTTGGAATATGCATCTACTATAATAAGAAAGGTGTGCCCTCTGGTAGGGCCAGCGAAATCAATGTGAATCCTAGACCATGGGCCCCTAGGACATTCCCATTCCTGTGTGGGGCGAGGTGGGGCAGGCCTGACTACCTGACAGTTGGGACAAGATGCAACCCAGTTTTCAACCATTTTGTCAATACCTGGCCACCATACATAACTCCTGGCCAATCCCTTCATCCTTACAATACCTGGATGACCCTCATGTAACATTTCCAAAACCTCTTTTTGCAGTTTTGCAGGAATAACCACCCTGTTACCCCACAAAATACATCCTCTTAATACAGATAATTCAGTTTGCCTGGATTTAAAAGGTTGGGCAAGGTGAGGTAGATCTTGAAAAGGCCAACCTTTCTTAATCCAGCCTATAACAGGAGCCAATAAAGTGTCTTTGGCAGTCTCTCTGGCAATTTCAGCAGCGTGTACTGGAAGCTTGGCAACAGTTTCTAGGAAAAAGGTGTGCCTCAGGTTCAAAGTCCTCAGTGTGAAACGGAAGTGGGCAGCGACTCAAAGCATCAGCATGGCCAATGTCTTTGCCAGGCTTGTGGTATGAATAAGCAGCAAGAAATTCAGTCCACCTCAGCATTCTTGGTGACAGGATAGTGGGTGTAGGTTTGTCTCCTGCCACAATGCCTAACAAAGGTTTGTGATCTGTGACAATGGTAAATGTTCTCCCATATAGATACTCATGGAATTTCTTGACAGCTGCAACAATTGCCAATGCTTCCTTGTCCAATTGGCTGTAATTCCTCTCTGCTTTGGTCAAAGTCGAGAGTAAAATGCAATAGGGGCTTCCCTCCTGCTGGGAAGCCTGTGGCTCAAACCCCACTCCAAAGGGGATGCATCACAAGTCAGTACAACAGGCAAATTCTCAGAGAACTGTATCAGTACAGCATCAGACGTGATTAGTCTTTTAATATTGTTAAATGCTGATTGTTCCTTCCTGCCCCAGACCCAAACAGACTTTTGTCAAGTAATCTGTGTAATGGTTCTGCAATGGTTGCCTTCTGAGGTAGGAACATGTGATAAAAGTTAATAAGTCCAAGGAAGGCTTGCAAATCTGTTTTGCATTTTGGTCTAGGGGCTTCTTTGATTGCTTGAACCTTGGCATCTGTAGGGTGGATGCCATGCTTGTCAATCATATAGCCCAAGAACTCAACCTTGTCAGTTCTAAGAGTGCATTTTTCTTCCTTGACTTTTAACCCCGCTTTCTTGAATCTGGTAAGGACTTCTCTGAGTCTCTCTTGTAATTGAGTGTCATTTTCAGCAGAGATTAACACATCATCAAAGTAAGGCACTACCCTGGCAGTCCTTGGAGCATCCTTTCCATAAGGCTTTGGAAGATGCCTGGTGCCACGCTTACTCCAAACTGTAACCTTTTACATTTGAAGGCACCTCTATGAGTCACAATGGTTTGGGCCTCTGCAGTGGCATCATCAACTGTTAGTTGTTGATATGCCTGGGCCAGATCCAATTTGGCAAAGACTGTACCCCTGCCAAGTGAATGTAATAAATGATGCACCACTGGAACTGGATATGCTCTGTTGAAGCATGGTTCAATGTCCCCTTATAGTCTCCACAGATTCTTACTGACCCATCAGTCTTGACTGGTGTGACTATGGGTGTCTCCCATCTGGAGTGGTCAGTGGGCTCTAAAACTCCTTGAGCTATTAGTTTATCTAATTGTGCATCAATTTTTTCCTTTAAGGCAAATGGGACCCTTCTGGGCTTTAAACGAATTGGGGACACCTTGGGATCTAGGTTGAAAGTGATAGGGGTCCCCATATACTTGCCCAATCCGTGCTGAAGACCTCTGGAAACTCAGACTTCAAGGCCTCCTCCCATTCAGTGTTGCTCACGTGATTGATGCCAGTCACCTCGATGCCCAGTGGATTGAACCACTCAAGTCCCAGCAAGCTTGGGCGATCCTTGTCCACGATGGTCAGGGGCAAAGCGTTTGGTGTGGCCTTTGAACTTCACGTTGAATTCTCTTGTTCCAACTACTGGAATCTTGTTCCCTTGGTAGTCTTTAAGAGTCAGTGCTTGCTTCTGGAAATGTTTCTTCTGAATGTTTGGGAGTAGTCTGTGAATAGTGTCCCATGACACCATAGATAAATAGGAGCCTGAGTCCACTTCCATTTGGCAAGGCCTTCCTTCAATTAGTACCTTCACATGTACTTTTCTGCTTCTTAAGGGTGAAGAATGACCAATGGTGACTGTTTGATGAGTTTCATTCTTCCCATTTGCTTCTGTGTTGCCCCATTTTCTCACTGAAGTTGTTAGGCTTGAATTCTTTGTCAGGAAACTTTCTTCTGTGGGGTGGAGTTCTGGATGATTTGCAGACTCTTGCTAGGTGACCTCTTTTTCACTACGGAGGCAGATGGTATCAAGAAACTTGCATTCAGTGGGGTGGCTTCCCACAACCTCTGCAGTAAAAATCTTGCCTCTTTCTTCCCAGGTCTTTCTTTTCCTCTCCATTCTGAGTCTATAAATTCCTTCCTCCACCTCACTACAGTCTGACTCAGAATCTATTTGCTCATAATGAGTTGTTGTGGACTTTTCCACATCAGGATGGCTTGAGGCCTTGTTAATTTTCTTCATGGCTGCTGCTGAGGACTTGGTGGCTTCTGCTGAAGAGGCCTCTTCTATTGCTTCCTTCAAGCGTGATCTTAGGTTCATTAATAACTTGCTCTGTAACCTTGTCTTTAAGGCCTAGAACAAATCGATCGTGCATGGCCTCTTCTAAGTTGTTAAATTCACATGCCCCCAATGTCCTTAAACTTGCCCGAAGTCATTTACATTTTGCTTTCCCTTGATCCGCGACGGTAAACTTCGTGTCTCTTAATGAGGCACGATACTTGTGGCGTAATGGGCTCTTAACAGCTTTTCTAAGTCGGGCCAGTCCATTACCTTCATGTCTGCAGCTCCCACCAATGCCTTTACCATCTTGAAAACTGCGGACCACAGTGTGAGAAAGACCACCCTATTCGCTCGGAAATGTCGGTAGATCGTTTCCCTCCAAATACATTTGGAAGCGATCATCTGAGTCCCAGTCTCTTTGCGTCGGATCGAGCGGGGCTGGGGGCTGTTCAGCGCAGCCATCTCTCTCAGCTTGTTTTCGTGTCGTCTTCTCTTCAGGAAGGATCCCACCGTCACCAGTGTTAAGTTTGCATGAAGAGTCAGAGACGCGGAGTGCTTCAGTGAAGAGTTTATTAGTGACTACAGCTCATAACGGACCCGATTTGGCTGGGCGGTTGCTACTATAGCCAGCAGCCGCGGTTGCCAGCCAATCAGAGTGCAGGATTTTCCGCGTAAACCAATCATTTCTGACATTTTACAAGAACAGTTCAAACTTAACCAATGACATTCAAACCTGCATACATAACACTAACTATCAGGAAATTTCTCCTTAGTTCTAGGCTGCTTTCTCCTTGATTAGTTTCCACCCATTGCTTCTTGTCCTGCCCTCAGGTGCTTTGCAGAATAGCTTCTTTGTGGAAGCTCCCTTATTAGAACATGTCATCCCTAGTCCTTTTTCATCAAACTAGATATACCCAATTCCAGCAACTGTTCTTTATATGTTTTAGACCCCAGCCCCTAATCATCTTTTGTTGCTCTTATCTGCACTCTTTCTAGAGTCTCAACATTTTTATATCGTGGCGACCAAAACTGGATGCAGTATTCCAAGTGTGCCTTACCAAGGCATTATAACGTGGTATTAAAACTTCACTTGATCTTGATTCTATCCTCTGTTAATGCAACTTAGGATTGCATTAGCTTATTTTGGCTGCTGCAGCACACTGCTGGCTCATATTTAATGGTTGTCCACTGGGACTCTGAGATCCCTCTCACAGTTACTACTATTGAGCAAGGTACCACATACACCAGTGGTGGCTAACCTTTTGGGCTCCTGCCAAAAAATTGTGTGAGTGCTTGCACGCTGCGGTTGCCAGCACCCAGAAGGCAATGTGCACCCCACGCTTCCTACACATGTGC
>SOZL01000350.1:0-21105 GCA_009733165.1 Naja naja | reverse complement strand
ATAGGAATGTTTGTATCATTCAGTAATAAATTTGCTGCTGTTGATGATTATGATTTTTGACATGATTGGTAAAGAACAAATTTGAACCATCTGTCATGTAGCTATCATCTGTCTGTCTCTGTCTCTATTATCTATCTATCATCTATCTATCTATCTATCTATCTATCATCTATCATCTCTGTCTTTTCTTCTCTCTCTCTCTCATCTTTTCTCTATCATCTATCATCTATCTATCTATCTATCTAATCTCTGCATTATATGGATACTTCTCAAAGCAAAGCATTGTACAACTTTCCTCTTCTAATAAGCATGATGAGCATGATGTTAGATTATGACAGCACAAAATAGTAACACCAATAGCAATAGAACTTAGACTTATATACCACTTTACAGCACTTTACAGCCCTCTCTAAGTGGTTTACAGAGTCAGCATATTGCCCCCAACAATCTGGATCTTCATTTTACCCACCTTGGAAGGACAGAAGGCTGAGTCAACCTTGAGCCTGGTGGGATTGATCTGCCAAATTGTAGGCAGCCAGCAGTCATCAGAAGTGGCCTGCAATACTGCACTCTAACCACTGTGCCACTGCACCTCATTAGAGAAGTCTGGTAGTACCTTTTTCCAACTACTTTTTCTCCATAGAAAAAGATTTCCATATTTATCTCCTCCTCGCCCTCCTAAGACTATATTTTTTCACATCTTATTTAAACTTTGTTTCCCTTGAAATATTTCTAGCATTCATAACCCTGTGCAATTATGAGTTTCACTTCTTGGGTTACAAACTAGATAAATGGGTATTATTGCAGTTCTTTCCTTGAAGAATATCACAAACCTAACTGCAATTTATTTGCTTTGTTTGGATGTCTTAGATGTCTTGTTTTTCTTTTAATGGGAACCTTCATTTTTCTGCTGTTTTTTGACTTGGTGAAAATGCTCATCCCAATACCATCCATGGGTAGCGCATTTCAACACCCATCATCACTCCAGCAACATATTTACATAAATAATATGCACAGATAAACAAGTTAAATAAAAAGAAGGGTAAGTTATTGTGCAAGATCCAATCTGAGTGGATCCCTGGAACCAGAGGTTTATTCTTCCAAGATTTTGAAGTGTTGCTGGAGCCCATCCTCAAAGAACCTCTTTACCAGAATGTGTGCTTGGCTTTAGTTCCCTGAGGATGGGCTTCAGCATGAGTCCCAAAGTTTGGAAGACTAAACCTTTAGTCTCAATGATCAACCCAGATTGGATCTTGCAACATTATTCTGCAATGTGTATTTTTACCGTGTTTTCCCCAAAATACGACATATCCTGAAAATAAGTCCTAGCGTGATTTTTACACATGCGGCCAATATAATCCCTCCCCCCCAAAATAAGCCCTAATTAAGACCCCACCCACTCCAGGGGGCATGGGTAAAAATTAAGTTAGGATGGTGATGGGGAGTGGAGCTGCTCTACTACTTACCTTTGGACAGTTGCAGCCAGGCCTTGCACATCCTGACACCTGCCTTGCCGGCCCATTTCTTGTGCAACTGGCAAGGCTTTCCTGAAGGCCTCTGCAGCTGATAATAGGGCTCCGGATCAATCCAGATCTCTGTTATCAGCTGCAGAGGCCTTCAGGAAAGCCTTGTCGGCTACAGAAGAAGTACTTTCTGAAGGCCTCTGAGAGTAAAAAGGAAGCCGGAGGGCAACATGTGCAAGTGAGGTGAGTCCATGGATGACATTCCCCTGGTACCTCTTTTGGTAGCAAAAAAATATAAGACAGGGTCTTATTTTGGGGGAAACACAAGTATTATTATCCCCAAACTATATATTGAATATTAAATATCTTTGGCTAAATACACTTTCAGCCCTTCTTGCCTATTAAATGCTGAGTATTAGTGCCTGATTCTTGCATATGGCTACTACACAACACTATTTTCCTTATGCTAGAAGGATACGGTGAATTACACTCCTTATTATAGAATTAACACCCTATGGGGAGTTTTATTTTCCCTGTTATCACTTTTCCCATCACACTATTACTCATGTCACTTATCAAAAGCCAACAGAGCAGATAACTGAGCAGACAACGATTAACCTAATTCAGTTCCTAAAATGTGCTTGTTGCATGAGAGAGCCATGTGATATTCACTGCAGGCATGTCAGTGCTGATGGTGTATGCCGAGATGACTAGAATTTTTCTTAAGACCTCTTTTATGTTCAGTAAAGTGAAATCAAAAACTTTTGCCATGGGTTGAATATATCAGACCAAAGAGAGATACATTAAAATAATCTTCCAAAACAGAAATTGTCTGCACATAGGGATTGCAGCAAATATACCCCATCTTTATTAGATAAGCAATATTTACACATGCTAAGAAAATAAGTTACATTCTTTCCTCTAGCAAAAAAGAGCCTTGGTAGTGCAGGCTGTTAAAACCTAGCACTTAACTCCAGCTGCCTGCAATTAGCAGGCTCGAATCCCACCAGGCTCAAGGTTGACTCAGCCTTCCATCCTCTCGGGTAGGTAAATTGAGGACCCAAGATTGTTGGGGCAATAAGCTGACTTTGTAAAAATGCCGCTTAGTAATAAGCAGGCATATACAATGGAATGAAGGCTATTGCTGAGCATTGGGTTGCACTCCAAAAATTGTAAGTCGCCCTGAGTCTCTGGAGAAGGGGGCATATAAATATGAATTTAAAAAAAAGCAGTAGAATCTGTAAGTACTTGATTGTGCTGAACTGCCCATACTTCAAGTGGTTGATTAGAAAACAATGGAATGAATAAAAACAATCTTTAATTATCAGCTTTCCAATCTCCAATATTAGTACCAGGTGACTGCTCAGGAAGACTGCCCACAGAACAAAGGAATTTTTAAAAATCCATCAACAAAAAAGAGAAATATGTTTCTACAATTCAAACTTGTTTTTTATTCTGTGAAAAAATAAAATAAACAAGTCAGCCCTGAATGATTTTTATAATAATAATGATAATAATCAAGTTAAGATTGATCAGATGGACTGATCTGATGGCAAAATTCATCTTACAGTCAGCACTGACAGGAGTAATAAAGAGAAATGAACTAGGATTGTCAATCACATTATACAGGGATAACAAGGTATATTGCAACAGCTGTAAAGCTTGTCCACAGCTGTTACTTTCTGAAATTTTTACGAGGTACATATTCTCTCCAGCATTTATAATAAAAGATACTGAAAATAAAATTGCATTGGTAAAAAATACATGCGTGATCAACCTGTATTTTATAATATGGGGGCATTAATAGAAGGTTAATTTTGAAAGAAAAAAATCAGGATACAGCCATCATTTTTATTTAATTTGAAATCTACATTTAAGAAATGTGACTAAAAGACAGGACAACAGAAGGTTTTCTTCCCCAGTCAGGAGCCTGGCAGATGTGTTAGGAAGCACCATTTTCAGAATTCCCAGGTACCATAACCTGGGTACTGTAACACTAAGCGGAAAAAAACTAGAACAGATGTATGATTTAAGAACCACTCTAAACAGAAAGGAGTGGTAGAATTACAAATGTTATCCTTTTAGGCTGCAGTAATGTGGAAACTGAGCTTAATGCATGGTGATTGTGTATACCTTTGGCCTCCATTTAAAAATATAATTTAATGCCCTACATTTAACTTCTGTTAAAATCTTTTCCTCCCCTGTAAGAGTGAGTGAGTGAATGAGTGTGTGTGTGAGAGAGAGACAGAGTGGGGGAGAATGCATGTGCATTTAAAGAAGTTAATGAAGAAATATATTGCTTGAGGCCAAAAGCAAAATAAATCAACCAATTCATGCTTATTTCTGATTTTTCTTGGCAGACTCCCATCAAAATAAGTGATGTACTGGCCAAGAATCCAACATGCTTTCTTTTTTTCAATGTAGACACCCTACTGTTATTGTTGATGAGTCCTTTGCTTCTTTTTTACCTAACTAAAACATGAAGATAAGACAAAGCAAAAGAATTAAAAGTTGCATAGAATAGAGTGACAGAGAAAAAGGGGAATAAAAAGAAAAAAGTTTCTAAATATATGTATGTGTGAATGTGTGTATACAATATATTGGATCTATGATTTTAAGTAGAAGTGCAAATATTTTATATTTGTGAATCCTGTATTTTTTATAGCATGTTCTTTTGTCCAAACTACAGTAATCAATTGGGGAACTATTACATAGTGAACAGATCTGAATACATGTAATTGTAATTGTAGATTATGAGTTAAAAGTTCTTCACAATTTTTACAGCTGTTTTAAATAACAGTGATGCAATGAAACTTCACAACAGTTACAGGTATGAAAGAGCTGGCCAGTAATAAATCTACATTGCCCACTTTGAATTTGAAGGACAAGAATATTTTGCCCTTCAAATTTATTCCTTTATAATTCCTATTGTTTCTAGCAAATTGAATGTAATCAGGTTTGCACTGAAGAAGTCATAGATGGTGACCATTCTTACTTGAATTATAGAGTAAAATAATCGGCTCAGAACAGCATCCTCCATCTTCAGATTGGATAGCAGCTACTATGATGCCATGACCTGACACTTTTTAACACTTTTTTTCTTACAGATATAGTAAAAGTTTTTTTTTTCCTGAGACATAAGAAAATGTTGAAATTCTCCTGTATAGACTAAAAGAGTGAAAAAGACTGGTGGTCTAATTTACATTACACAATCATTTCCAACATGCAATCTACATCATTCCTGTCTTTCATGGGTTTCCATAAGAGAGGTTGTTCTTGTGGAAGAGGAGGCAAATGGTGACATGTCTATGATAATACAATTACACAAATTTGACAACTTATGTGCTTGCATCAAATGTCCTGATGCACATACATAACCATGAGTTTTGCATAATTATGTGTTGCCTATCGCTCACATCATTATGGTTAGCATCCAATCCTTTAATTAAACTGAAGGAGGATGGGAAATAAGATACGGCAGATGAAATCAAAAAATAGAATAGAATAGAATAGAATAGAATAGAACAGAACACAACAGAACACAACAGAACACAACAGAACACAACAGAACACAACAGAACACAACAGAACACAACAGAACAGAATAGAACAGAACAGAATAGAATAGAATAGAATAGAATAGAATAGAATAGAATAGAAATGAATAGAATTCTTTATTGGCCAAATGTGATTCCTTGGATACACAAGGAATTTGTCTTTGGTAAATATGTTCTCAGTGTACCTAAAGAAAAAATAAAATACATTCATCAAGAATCATAAGATACAACACTTAGTGATAGTCATAGGTTACTAATAAGCAATCAAATCATACTAGGAAACAAATAAAACAATATAAATTGTAAAGGTACAAGCAACATGGTTATAATCATAAGTGGGAAGAGATAGGTACTAGGAAGGATGAGAAAAATAATAGTAATACAGTAACACGATATGTGTTGTGCATCCTAAAATAATCTCATGTCAATGTTAAGTTAAGATTTAGTTGTCAGTTGGCTGAACATCGTGTGGAAAGAGAAGAGCTCCAACTTGTCCTTTACCTCACAATGTCTTACACCAGCTGAGCTCAGAATCATTCAGGTGGAGAGATGTCAGGATAAACACTATTGCCACTCACCAAAGAGTTGAGACAGCTTGGGCGGCCATCCAAGCAAAGCCTGTCACAGCCTTGAGAACTCTCATATTATCAGATACAAGCAGAGAAGAGACTTTCTGCGAGACCAGCCAGTGTGTTTTTTTTCTCTGTGTTCCCATATTTGGATCAAATAATGTATACAAGCTGTTGAAAAGATTGGGAAAGACAGCCATTCATGCAGAATAGTTTCTGCAGAACCATTATTCTAAGAGCAGAGGTGAATATTATAAAGAACCTTCTGGTAATAGGCTTCAAATACAACTCCTGTCAGTGAAAAAAGAAGAGTATATTTCAAACAATGGTTGAACTCGGTCATGTCTTACATAGCTTTCATAGAGTTACATTTTAAAATTGTTCCTTCCAGATGAAGGTACAGTGTAATTATGAAAAAAACACAGTCTAGCCCTGTGATGACAAACCTATGGCACGCATGCCACAGGTGGCATGCAGAGCCATTTGTGCTGGCATGCGAGCCACAGGCAAACTTACCTCACTTCACATGCGCATGCCTCACAGCTGATTTTTGGCTGGTTTGAGGCCTTTGTCAGCCTCTGCAGGCTTTGCAGGCTGAATAATAGACTTGTTTCATCACTTCCTGTAATACTGGAAGTACAAAGCCTGCAGAAGCTTTTTTCAAGCTTCTTGGAGGCTGGAAAAGGCCTCAAACTGGCCGAAAATGAAGCACAGTGCAGGTAAGGGGGCAGGGGGATTGCGTGCATATTGTCTTCTGGGTGCTGGCACGCAAGTGCACATGCGAGCATGCACACCATTTTTGGCACAGGAGCCCAAAAAGGTTAGCCACCACTGGTCTATCCTTTTATTGAAATATGAAAATGAACTTCTAGCATGTCATTCACATATAAACAGATTTCTCTTATGGGAAAAGTAAGAAGGATAATCAAGCTGTATAGGAAAGATCTCTCATAGCAGAAGGGAGGAAACATCTAGATATCTCTGGTGGGTTCTAGTTAGTAAACAACTGAAAAGTGCAAAAACTACTGCTGGCCAAATACAATATTCCAGAGTTCTCTGAAACACCTTCTGGACAATTCTGACATACATCATGTTTGCAGGAAGTTGCAGTTCAGAGAATTTGCCTCCAGAAAACCATCTACCCCCTGATGAAACTGGTATGATTCAGAGAAGGAATCAGAGGTATTTACTAAAGGATGAATTTATCAAAATGGCAAAACGAGTGTTGCAATGTTGCAAATCCTCTTATCCCTTACATTGGGGTATCTATCGATAGTTCAATGCTTATTTCATAATTTACTTTAAAAGGAATTTATTTTAAAATTATTTTACTTTAAAAGAACTCTGAATTGAGTTCTCATTGCAGGGACTTCAAGGGCTTCATTCTAATCTGACCGAATTGTCCCATCAGAAATCTTCCCAACACATATTTTTTATTACATTTATATACCGCCCTTCTCCGAAGACTCAGGGTGGCTTACAATTTTTGGGATACAACCCAACGCGCTCAGCAATAGCCTTCATTCCATTGTATATGCCTGCTTATTATTACTAAGCGGCATTTTTACAAAGTCAGCTTATTGCCCCCAACAATCTTGGGTCCTCAATTTACCTATCCCGAGAGGATGGAAGGCTGAGTCAACCTTGATCCTGGTGGGATTCAAGCCTGCAGTAATTGCAGGCAGCTGGAACTTAAGTGCTAGGCATTTAACAGCCTGCACCACCAAGGCCCTTGTACCAGCTGTAGCTTCCGAGACATCTCCGAAGACAATCCTATGTAGACCATGTTACAGTAGCTTAAATGAATGGTGATTGGGACACAAATCACAGTGCCAAGGCTTCTGATCCAAACAGGGCTGCAACTGGTAGACAAACTAGAAATAGGCAACAGCTTGTCTGACAATGGTTTACACTTTCTGCTTAAGGAGGATCAGAAAGTCCTCTTTAATTCTGTGGAAAAGTTTTCCAAAACACAAGGCCTCCAGGCAGTTGTTATTGTTCAGTCACCATGTCATGTCCAATTCTTTCATGACCCCATACACCATAAAATACCAAACTCCCTTGTCCTCCACTGCCTCTTGGAATTTGCCCAAATTAATGCTCATTGTGTCAATGGCACTATATAACTGCCTTATCCTCTGCCTACAATCTCTGCCTTTCTCCTTTTGCCTACAATCTTTTCCAACATCAGGGCTTTTTCCAGTGAGTCTTTTCTGCTCACTAAAGAACTGATTTGATCTCATTGCAGTCCCAGGACTCCTCAGCACCACCTGAGGCAATGCAGAAAGATATAATGGTTGAGTGTACTGAACACATTAATAAGTCTAATGAGAGGTGTATTCCAGTGGTGGGATTTTACCAGTTTCCCTACCAGCTCAGTGATTGTGCACTTCGTGTGCATGTGCAGCTTTCTAAACACCAGCTGAGGCTCTGCTGCACCAGTCAGCTGAGAGGATAAAGAACAGAAAAGCTCAGGGGCAGGTGGGAGGGCCAATCCTGTCCTTTTCTCTTCTTTCTCCTCTCAGCTGATCGTCGGAGCTTTTTTTTACTACCCGGTTCAGCTGAAACAGTAGCAATTTGCTACCAGTTTGGACGAGCAGGGCTGAAATGGTAGCATTTCACCACTGGTGTATTCCCTTCACACAAGACCCAGTGAAGGTCTACTGCTCTTTCTTGGTTATAATGAGTACTGAATCCTGACTGAAAAAAAATCCAGGTAGTTATTTCCCTCTAAAATATTCCTTCAATCTATCAATCAGCTCATTTTCAGTGACGAGGTATAGAGCAGAGGTGTCAAACTAAAGGCATATGGGCTGGATCCGGCCTGCAGGGTGCTTAAATCTGGCCTGTAGGGCTGCCCTGGGAACAGTGAAGGCACGTGGCGCCTCTGCCAGTAAAAATGGAGCTCAGGAGGCTTCCAAGCTGCATGGCCTCCATGAGCTCTGTTTTCACTGGCAGGTGGCTGTAGGAGGCCATTGTAGCTGAAAATGGAGCTGGGGAACTGCACATGGCTCCCAAGCTCCGTTTTTGCTGGCAGAGGGCTGCAGGAGGCCGTCGAGCTGCGTTTTTGCTGGCTGAGTGCTAGCAATACAAACTACTAGCAAAAGTGGATCCCTTAGCCCTGCCTAGGGCCACCAGAGGTCTTCTAATACGAGTAACATCAAGATGGCCAAACCCACTTGCCCACGTCCCTCTCACCCCCTGAACTCAAGCACAATCCTGATGCATCCCACAAATTGAGTTTGACACCTCTGGTGTAGAGCATGTTATTCAGTGAGATCCATTTCCTCCAATCCTAGAAACACTATTCATCTTAGCTCTTGAACCTAAAAGATGTAGATAGCAAGCTAGCAAGCTGCTTGGTAAGAAAACCACATTGTTGACAATACTCACATACTACTATAGACAGCAATATCAAACAAATATGAGAAACTTCAAGGGAATAAGCTTTAATGGGGAATCAGAGGTCCCCCTCCCTTTTTTTTCTTCCTTTCCTATTCAGGATTTTTATGTAGGTTTAATATTAGACCTGAGCCCAGTTCAAAGCAGAGCAATTAAGCAGAACAGCATCAAGAAAGTAAGTATTAAATTTATGCAAATCCGGAAGAAGCTCATGAAGCAGCTAAGAAACCCCAGATAAAGATACAACTGCTTCAATGATTAAAAAGACAAGTCCTTTTTACAGGTTTCCACATATCATCAAATTCTTTGATTAAGCCAAATAAGCAGTAAGAGGGGAAGATTTAAATGCTATTCGCCTTTTGCTCTCAAAGTTGGATTTCTCTCTAATTTTGGCATAATAGATTAGAGACAGGCAGACAGAATATTGAATAATTATTTCATTTCTGTCCCCCATCAGTATTACATATATTTGGTGAGTTTGTTTATTATATCAATGTTCCATATCATTGTATGAATTCTATATGGGTCCTTTCCAAATATACATAGTTTTCATGCAAGTCTCCCAAGCATTTATAATTTTCCATAGAGCTTCTCTAAGTTCACAACAGCTAGTAGACTTGAATTACGTACACTATCCATTTAAATAAATTTAAAAAAGCACTTTTGTGGAACACATCTGATAACCAATAAAAATCTCTAAAAATAAATACTTAATGAAACAAAGGAGGATAACTGTCAGGATGGATGGATGGATGTCCCCAAAAATGTATCTTCAACTAAAAAAAAAATCATCAATACATACTCCAAGCTTATTGACACCTCTATTTTCTCTATTCCTTCCTTCCTTCCTTCCTTCCTTCCTTCCTTCCTTCCTTCCTTCCTTCCTTCCTTCCTTCCTTCCTCCCTCCCTCCCTCCCTCCCTCCCCCCCTCCCCCACTCACATATACACACACCCTTCTGTTTTCTTTCACAGATATATACAGCTTGGTATATTTTCCTTATACATACATATCAGTGGTGGGATTCAAATTTCTCCAGAACTGGTCAGAACCTGCTGAATACCACCTCTGATACATATGCACACAGATTTTTTTTAAAAAATTACATTTATATGCCGCCCTTCTCCGAAGACTCAGGGTGGCTTACAATTTTTTGGGATACAACCCAGTGCGTTCAGCAATAGCCTTCATTCCATTGTATATGCCTGCTTATTAGTAAGCGGCATTTTTACAAAGTCAGCTTATTGCCCCCAACAATCTTGGGTCCTCAATTTATTTATTTATTTATTTATTAATTCGACTTATATGCCGCCCCTCCGAGGGACTCATGCTCACAACTAAAATAGAATACAACAATAAGTTACTTAAAAATATATTAAATTAAAGCCGAATTAATATTAGTATTATTATTAAAACCCCAAAATTACGTAAACAACCCCAAGGGTCAACACTGCCCAGATTGTAAAACAGCAGGTTTTAGCTCACGGCGGAAGGTCGGAGATCGAGCCAGCGAGCTCCAGCGGAAGAAGATTTACCTACCCCGAGAGGATGGAAGGCTGAGTCAACCTTGAGCCTGGTGGGATTCGAGCCTACAGTAATTGTAGGCAGCTGGAACTTAAGTGCTAGGCATTTAACAGCCTGAGCCACCAAGATTGATTGATTGATTGATTGATTGATTATATGCCACCAAGTCATTTTCAGCTCCTAGCAACCACACTGATAGAGTTTTTCCATGAACACAAGAGTTTTCAGTTTTTTCCATAGCATCTGTTCTCTTAGTAGTAACCTTTTTTAAAAAATTTGCACTGGCAGTTGCCAAGATAAAGGCTTGTAAGCTTGCTTCGGGACTTAGTCATTTATTTTGCTTGCTCTGTCTCCTTCCTATTCAGACAATTCAGCCCCTAAGGCAATTTCATGCTTGTTATATCCTGTCCCCAAGGCTTATTTCACAGGGCATCAGGAGAATACATTGAGTATATTTGGGCTACAAAAATCTTAACAACCATTATTTGTAACCACCAGATACAAAACCCCCAATATTTCCCCAATAATATGCTGCCATCTAGTGGTAATCTGGATTTTTGCAACCCACATATGCTAGTGTTACGGAAGACATAGAATTTCAGCAAACAAAATGAAATTAAATTAAACCTATTTTGAAGTTTTTGCTTCTATGATTTTTCCCACAGGTTATAACAAGCCTCCTCATCAGATGAAGAGTATTTAAATCTCCTTTCTGTTCAATATAATTGAGACTTTGTACACCATTGGAACGTGCTATTTCATTTCAAAAGAAATATCTATGAGACAATTTTCCAACAAGCTTATCTTGACTGCTGAAATAGCATGGAAAATTAATCAAGGATGAGTATATGCAATTACTACCAACCTGCCTTCAATCAAGGACTTGTATACTGCCCGAGTCAAAAAGAGGGCTGTGAAAATATTTACAGAGCCTTCATATCCCAGACATAAACTGTTTCAATTCCTTCCCTCAAAACGATGCTATAGAGCACTGCACACCAGAACAACTAGACACAAGGACAGTTTTTCCCTAACACCATCACTCTGCTAAACAAATAATTCCCTCAACACTGTCCAACTATTTACAAAGTCTGCACTACTATTACTGTTAATCGTCTCATCAGTCCTTATCACCCATCCCCTCCCACTTGTGACTGTATGACTGTAACTTTGTCGCTTGTATCCTTATGATATATATTGACTGTTTCCTAGTATGATTTGATTGCTTATTGTACCCCATGACTATTATTAAGTGTGGTATCTTATGATTCTTGACTCTTGATGAATGTACCTTTTCTTTTATGGACACTGAGCATTTGCACCAAGACAAATTCCTTGTGTGTCCCATCACACTTGGCCAATAAAAGAATTCTAATCCTTCTTCACTTCACAGCTGAAGTTTTTAAAGGTTTCTCTGCTTTTAATTTTTGATTATTCCTTTTGAAGTTTCTAGTCCAATGTTCTGAGATTTTGTTTCTTTACCAAATTAGTCTGACGAATAATCCTGTGTTGAAGTGAACATTATCATTTCTTCTTCTGCTTTTCCCTGCCTCAAAAAGAAAGGTATTTTTAATCTTTTGAAACAGTGGAGAAATCTACAAAATAAATCAAAGGTCCATTGCAAATTTCAAAGCAACAAAATGAGAATTGGTTTCTTCCTTCACACTATACATTACTGTGTTCCAGAAGGTTGTAGCTGCAAGGAGCACTTTGACTATTGGCTGTCTTTTTAGGATTTTGTTTTTTCCCCTGTCCCTGTTGCGGTTAAATTTACATAATGGAAATCATTTCATGCATTAGAAGAGTTAATGTTGCCTGCAGATCCTGGAATCCTGGAATCATTCATTTTTACCATCTATTGCTTGGCAAACAAATTGTGCTTTCCGAGTCTTGTGGGTGGCTTTGGAAAAACTATCCATAACCCAGATGATTAGCCATTTGGAGAGGAGCAAATTTTGGATACATTTTTCTCTTTAATAGTGGTAGAGAAAGAGGCACAGTGGTTCAGTGTCTTAATAGTGCTATAGAAGATCTGTAGTCCAGTAGTTTGAATCCTAGCACTGCATGATGGAATGAACTCCTGTCACTTAGCCATATGTGATTGGACACACAAGTAATTTGTCTTGGTGCAAATACTCTCAGTATACATAAAAAAAAGATATATTCGTCAAGAGTCAAGAATCATAAGGTACAACACTTAATGATAGTCATGGGGTACAATAAGCAATCAAATCATACTAGAAAACAGTCAATATAAATCGTAAGGATACAAGCAACAAAGTTACACTCATACAGGCACAAGTGGGAGGGGATGGGTTCTAAGGGGTGATGAGAAGATTAATAGTGATAGTAGTGCAGACTTTGTAAATAGTTGGACAGTGTTGAGGGAATTATTTGTTTAGCAGAGTGATGGCATTAGGGAAAAACTGTCCTTGTGTCTAGTTGTTCTGGTGTGCAGTGCCCTATAGCATCGTTTTGAGGGAAGGAATTGAAACAATTTATGTCCCGGATGTGAGGGTATACCACTTCACAGTACTTTGCAGCCCTCTTTAAGGAGTTTTCAGAGTCAGCCTATTGCCCCCAACAATCTGGGTCCTCATTTTACCCACCTCAGAAGGATGGAAGTCTGAATCAACCTTGAGCCTGGTGAGATTCGAACTGCCAAATTGCAGGCCACCAGCAGTCAGCAGAAGTAGCCTGAAGTACTGCATTCTTATCTAACCACTGCACCACCATGGCTTTTACCTCAGGCTCTGCCAACCTAGCAATTTGAAAGCATGGTACTGCACATAAATAAATAGGTACCAAAAATGGGAAAAATGGTGCTTGGAATAGCAATATGAATTTAACAGGGGACATTGGTGGTAACAAAAGCTCAGATGATGTTGCAGAATGCTGTCAAGTCTTATGAATGTGGAGCTAGTCCATCCCCTTGGTGTACTTTGAATAGTATGTGAGCATGAACAGAACAGACTGGCAATCATTGGCCAAGCCACTTTTTTGTGATAACATTGTAGTGTCCTGTCTAATGTAACACTGTCATGTGTTAAATAAACAAACAATCACTGGTTGAGAATCTCTGAGTGGTCAAAGGTGTCTGACCCATTGCCATGAGTTATTTGTAATGTAATATATTTTTACATTGTTTCTTCAGAAGCAGTGACATTTCCTTCCAATGAACTGTGCACAGAGTTTCAGCCTTTAAATCACATTCTAAAAGGTGCCTTAGAAACATAAAAGAGGCCAGAACAAAAATAATATTTTGTTATTATTATTATGAAAAGATTTGTTGGAAAGGAGGATGGATGATTGCAGAATTAAAACTGGGCAAAAGAGAACTAGGGAGAGAGTCCATTTCATTACTGAGTTTCATCTTCTTGTTAGTGAATGCTTCATGATGCAAAAAATATATATATATTTTTTTCCAAGATAATTTGGAACTATTGGACACTGATACTTGTTCATATGTGTAGATTTAGCCATTTATTTAAATAAGACAAAATTTTGAGTGTGTGCCCTGCGCACAGTCACTCATCCCCTTGTCAACCCTAGACTTGACTACTGCAACACTCTCTATTTAGGACTGCCCTTGCATACCATCCGGAGACTGCAGCTGGTGCAGAATGCGGCGGCGCGGGTGGTGATGGGAGTTACCCGGTTCTCCCATGTTACCCCCCTCCTGCACAGCCTGCATTGGCTACCGGTTGCACTCCGGGTGAGATTCAAGGTTTTAGTTTTGACATACAAAGTCCTGCATGGCATGGGTCCTCAATACTTGAGGGAGCATCTTCTTCCAATATCAAATACCAGCCGCCCCGTGCGAGCTCATAGGCAAGGACTCCTTGGGGTCCCGTCGGCTGGTCAGTGCCGGCTGGTGATCCCCTGGCTACGAGCCTATTCTGCCGTGGCCCCTGACCTCTGGAATCAACTGCCTTTGGAGCTCCGCCTGGCCCCTGACCTCCGCACCTTCCGCCGTGAGTTAAAGACCTGGTTATTTGACCAACCCGGGCTGTGACCCCTCCTTGGGGCAGGGATGGATTTTAATCTTTATTATTATTGTATTGTTTTAATATTTGGGCTTGCAATTTAGTTTAATGGTTTTCTAAGTAATTATTGTTCTGTATTTTAGTTGTGAGCCGCCCCGAGTCTTCAGAGATGGGGCGGCATACAAGTTCAAATATAAATAAATAAATAAATAAATAAATAAATAAATAAATAAAGTCTTCCTAGACATTCCAGTGGTCCAGTGGTACTATATTAAATATAGTAAATAGTAAACATATATAGTAAATACACACTAAATATAGTGTGAGAGTTATCTCTCCCTAAGGACAAAGATTTCAAGTAGAATACACTGTAGTAATAATAAAGGAGCATAGTTGAATTTATCAAAAATCAAGAGCACAAAGAAGGGAGAGATATTCCACCTTCAAGAAGATAAATATTCTCAATAATCTAGCTTCTTTAGTCCAAATGAGTTTGAATGACAGACTATTCTGCATCATCTACAGCTTCCTTGCATATAGATCTATGATCAAAGGGCAATCAGAGTTTTTCATTCACTTAACTGTGTTCTATCTTTGTGGCACTGGAAATTCGATGCAATCAATCAAATCTTCTGTATGAGACAAATGAAAACAGACAGATAAAAGGCACAGATGGTGACTAGTCATTCAAATAATGTCCACTTTTTATTTCATTCTTCTTTAAGGTACTCAGCCTAGTATACATATCTCCAACATCATGTTTCATTCTTTCTAAATCCACAATCCTTCCTCAAAACTCTAATTCACTAACATTTTTAGCTCAGAGTTTCAAACATTACAAAATAAATAATTAAATAAAAATAAATCTAATTCAGGGGTGAAATTCAACCACCTTGGCCCACCTTGGGTGAGGTGGTAGTGATGATTTGAATCGGTAAAAAATCGCTCCTGTTGCTATTGCTATTATACCAAGCCACGCTAAGATATAATTCAGTTAAGATTTTATTATTATTATCTTCCACATTCAGGATGACACATTCATAATTGTTCTATTAAAATTCAGTTTCCTGTTTCCTTAGCTTGGCAAACATTGTAAAGTTCAGGTTTCCCCCCCCAAAAAACAACTATTATTCATTAAATTCATATGACAATTTTCAATAATGAATTAACCACTCTTCTGTGAGGAAATGAAAAGCAGCGCACATTTAATTTGTGTCTTGAGTTACTAAAAGGAATTTTAAAAATAACTATTAATGGAAACTGCTCCGTAGTAATGTTATTCTACTGAGTTTGCCAATTGAGTTTTACAGAAAGAAAGAAAAAACAAATCAAACTATTCTAAAAATCTTCCTATTTTAAAATATGTAAATTGACCTGGGTGAAATTAAAAAAAAAAAAACCAGGGAGAATAAACCATGAGATTAACCAAATTTAAATTTATAGGAACACACAGAAATCCTGAAACATGTTTAAGTTCAAGTAAGGCTTAACTGAAGAGTAGAATCCAATTCGTTCTTTATATCTAAGCTTATCCTGGATGATCCAACAAACAGCTTGAGTGAGCAAAATAAATCTTGTAGCTGAGAGGGCTAGGATGAATGTATATATTGCAGCTTGCACTACGCTCAAAAGGAGAGTTCTGTTTCCAAATGTGGTAAGACAAAATTGCAGATCCCTGGCATGTGAATGGATTCTGCTGCTGAATCACTAATATACCTAAAACATTAATACTACTAAAGCCATGGTGGCACAGTGGTTAGAATCAGTGGTGGGATTCAATTTTTTTACTACCAGTTCTGTGGGCGTGGCTTGGTGGGCGTGGCAGGGGAAGGATACTGTAAAATTTCCTGTCAGAGATGGTATTTTCCGGTTTTCCGAACTACTCAAAATTTCTGCTACCGGTTCTCCAGAACTGGTCAGAATCTGCTGAATACCACTGTGGTTAGAACACAGTACTAGAGGCAACTTCTGCTGACTGCCGGCTGACTGCAATTTGGCAGATTGAATCTCACCAGGCTCAAGGTTGACTCAGCCTTCCATCCTTCTGAGGTCAGTTAAATGAGGATCCAGACTGTTGGGGGCAATATGCTCATACTATAAACCACTTAGAAAGGGCTATAAAAGCACTGTGAAGTGGCATATAAGTCTAAGTGCTATTGCTAAAGGGAAAGCATTTTTATATTTATTTATTTATTTATTTTATTTATTTATTTATTTATTTATTTAATTCATATTTATATGCCGCCCTTCTCGGAGACTCAGGGCGGCTTACAATGTTTGGAGCACAACCCAATGTGCTCAGCAATAGCCTTCATTCCACTGTATATACCTGCTTATTACTAAGCAGTATTTTTACAAAGTCAGCTTATTGCCCCCAACAATCTTGGGTCCTCAATTAACCTACCCCGAGAGGATGGAAGGCTGAGTCAACCTTGAGCCTGGTGGGATTCGAACCTGCAGTAATTGCAGGCAGCTGGAACTAAGTGCCAGGCGTTTAATAGCCTGCACCACCAAGGCTATTATCAGTTTTGTAAGGCAAATAATAATGCATATTATAACTTTGGGAGCTTCCAAAACTTAGCTTGAGAATGGAAAGCAAATTCTATTCTATATGTAGTCCTCAACTTACAACAATTCATTTAGGAACCATTTGAAGTTACAACGGCACTGAAAAAAGTGACTTGTGACCATTTTTCACACTTATGATCGTTGCAATATCCCCAATGGTCACATGATCAATATTCAGATGCTTGGGAACTGACTCATATTTATGATGGTTGCAGTGTGATCACCTTTTGCAACCTTCTGCCAAGCAAAGTCAAAGGGGTAATGCCAGATTCACTTAATATCCAGGTTACTAACCAACACCTGCAGTGGTTCACTTAACAACTGTGATAAGAGAGATTGTCAAATGGGGCAAAACACACTTAAAATGTCTCACTTAGTAATAGAAATTTTGGGTTGAATTGTGGTCATAAATCAAGGACCACTTGTATAATCTTTTAAGTGTACCAGACCTCCATGATTTGTAGCTACCTTTTTTAACACTTGGAAAGGAAAAACCACAGAATTTTCATATTTCAATGTTATTTGAGAACAGTCACTAACAAGCTACATATGCAATTAACCCTGCATTGGTAAACTTGTTCAACAGAATAATGGTTCTTCACTTGTGAGTTAAAATCCCAAATGGAACACCATAACTTTCGGAATTAGTTATCATGGCCTTGTTGATAAATTGAATTATCTGTTTGCATCAATTTATTAAAGCCTAAAAATGTGCATTGAGGTGAGCTGATCTGACAGTATAAAATATATAGTATTTAGTGAACAGCAAGGAGAGTTTGGCTGATTAAACAAGGAAGTTTTCTACTAGAAATTAGACAACCCCCTTCCCTTGCTCACTTCCAATTTTCAGTGTGTCTCAACACTTTCATGCTGATTCATCGACCTTGCTTAGAGAATTCTGCATCATAGTATAAACAAACTTAGAACTTAAGAGTTGGAAGGATCTTCAATCCAACATCAGCTGAGGCAGAAGACCCTATACCATTTCGAGAAACTTGCTTCTCTTCATGTTCACTTTATTATTAGATATCATGCCTTTCCCTTCAATATATTTGTATATATATACATTTTTCCTGCACTTGAAATTGCAAAATCCATACTTCAAAGCCACTTATAAGTTTAGCATAGTTTAAGATGAAGTTTTTCAATTGTACAACCATGATTTCAAAGCTTGTACAAATTCAAAGATTGTGTTGATATAACAAAGGATGGTAAAAAGACAACAATATTATATATTGATAGTTTTGTGTTCCTTTTCAAATATGGTTTTGTAAAATTACTGTTATTTTTTAAAAATGAAGTAACTGTTAATTTGATTTTCTTATTATATTATACAAATATCTAGGTTTATACTTAAAAAAAAAGAATAATAAGAGAAATTAACAACAAATACTTTCATTAATTTAAACCTGAACTACAGGTTACACAACTAGCTCCCAATTGCATTTTGGTTCCCTTCTAGTAAAGGTTAAGAACCCCTTTAGTAGAGTTATTATAGCAATTTATAGACCCTACATTTGATGTTATTTCTCAATTATTTTAGGAAGATAGTCCCAAAGGTGCTTTTCCAAAAGGCAGCTTCTTCAGTTGTGAAGAAGCTTCTTGGATGAAAAGCAAAACATTTTCAGGGGGAAAAAAAATCTAGTTTATAGTTGCCTCTTGGAAAAACACCTTTGGGACAACCATGACCTAGATAACTGTGAATCTTCATAGAATATAAGGAAGACATGTCACCTCTCATTTGCACTAGTTGTGATTGAGACGTTTTCATCTATTTTGACTAAAAGAAATAACCTTTAACTAGAGGATTGATCAATGTATAAATCTGAAAAGTTTACTGTGTGTTTGTTGATTCAGATAAGATGTATGCTAAAGTAAACAGATCTGAATTACAGAGTTGGAAGGTCTTCTACTCCAACCCCCTGCTCAATATCCTATACCATTTTAGACAAATAGCTGTCCAGTCTCTTCTTAAAAGCCTCCGGTGTTGGAGCACCCACAACTTCTGAAGGCAAATTGTTCCATTGGTTAATTATTCTTAGTTTCTTCTTAGTTATAGATGACTTCTCTCTTTGTTCAGTTCCATCCATTGCTTCTCTTCTTGCCTTCTGGTGCTTTGGAAAAATAGGTTGACCCCCTCTTCTTTGTGGCAGCCCCTCAAATATTGAAACTGTTATGTATGCAGTGTTTGAAATCATTGGTTTAGTCTGAATTGTTCTTGTAAAGTGTTGGAGATGATTGGTTTAAAAAGTGCAGGAAAACCCTGCACTCTGATTGGCTGTCAGCTGCGGCTGCCAGCTATAAGTAGCAGCTGCAGCAAAGCCAGTTGGGTCCGTTCTGAGCTGAAGTCACTAATAAACTTAAGAGCTGAAGCACTCCGCATCTGCCTATCTATGCAAACTTAACAGAAACACTACTATCATGTCATCCTTAAATGTTCTTTTAAATAGACTAGATGTACACATTTCCTGCAACCATTCTTCATGGGTTTTAGCCTTCAACCTCACACAATAATATTTGACACTCTTCTCTGCACTCTATACAGAGTCTCAACATCTTTTTTTTAATATTGTGGTGACCAAAATTAGATGCAGTATTATACGTGGGTCTTAACAGGGCATTATCAATTCTCATGACCTTGATTCTATCTGTTAATGTGTTATGAAATACGTTGCACAAATATGGAACTGAAGATTGACTGCTAAATATTAAGAATGTGATGAGTATCTACTCAAGTTTAACTGTGCTGCTTCATTGTGGCAGTGATGGGAATGAGGAAAGAATTCTGGAAGTTTATGCCAAAACGCATACCACAACCAAAATATCATCCTAGCTGGCCAGCCAAAGCAAAAGGGCACTTATAGCAACCAGCAATGAATGAAAACTAATTAAAGAGAGAACCAACCTAGAACTAAGGAGAAATTTCCTGACAGAACAAATAATCAGTGGAATGACCTGCCACCAGAAATTGTAGGTGCTCCAATGCTGGAGGTTTTTAAGAAGAGTATGGGCAGCCATTTGTCTGAAATGGTGTAGGGTTTCCTATCTGAGCATGGAGTTGGACTAGAGGACCTCCAAGGTCCCTTCAAACTGTGTTATTCTGTCATCTCATAGCAGTGATATAAGAGGCATGGTGACAATGGCAAAGGCATCATTTCTTCACAGAAGAAAGCAGCAGTGAACCATCCCAGTGTTTTACTAAGAAAACCACAGAAATAGACAAGTTAAAGCGATTGATGATGTAGTGCTGAATGATGAATCCCTCAAGTTGGATGGCACTAGACATGCCACTGAGAAAGAGCTAGGGGCTTTATGAAGTGCTAGCAGGATTTATGTTGTGGCTGCAGTTAAGCCTTCAGGAGGTCAAGTTGCTAATGTTGTCATGCAGGAAAACCAGAAGCTGCCTTACAGACAGGCTGAGAATGTAGAGTGCAAGAAGCATAGACATGGGAAAGCTTATCACAGTGAAAAACTAATGGACTGTTTTGGGGACCATTGAGTTGAAATAGTCTGGAATTGGACACTTGAAATCAGATCACAGTGCTTATAACTCAGCGAATAGAAAGACAGAAGTAGCGGTGTTCCTATTCAGAATATAGCAAAAATAATACTTAGGTACAATGCAGTTGATGATTGAGTAATTTCAATTATATTTTAGACACAGTTCTAAACTACGACAGCTATTCAATATTACGTCCCAAAATTGTAATGCAAAAAAGGAGGTTTACAGATTTAATGGGTAAATTTAGTCTGAAATTAACAGAATAGGCACGCTAAACTATTGCTTGGGGATGGAAACAGGATGCCAAAGTTGGAAATATTAAGAAGGAAAATGGAATCAGATTTTGTAGTCTAAGAAACAAAAATGAACTAGAACAACTACTTTACTACATTCACCAAATCTTAAAATAACCAAAGCAACACCTGTGTAAATGGACATCTTGAAGTGAAGCACTCAGAAATCCATTAGACTAGGTCCATTAGACTAGGTTATCCATTAGACTAGGTTATTAGACTAAATCCATTAGACTAGAAGT